>SJYV01022307.1:3250-16605 GCA_006410875.1 Neotragus pygmaeus
GTAGGGCAGGGGTGAGCAGGGCAGGGGTGAGCAGGGGAGCAGGGGAGGGGTGAGCAGGGCAGGGGTGAGCAGGGGAGGGGAGAGCAGGGGAGAGGGATGTGGCATCTTTGGAAGGAAGTGTTGCCTGTTTCTAGAGGCGAGGCTGTGTTGGGCCTCAGGGAGAACGGAAGGTTATGGGCTGAATCCTGTGCCCCAGATTCCCATGTTTAAGCCCCGGAACCTCAGAGCGCAGCTGTCTGGAGCTGGGCCTTTAAAGAGGTAATCAAGGCAAAATGGGCTCCAGGCCATGGGATCACTAGAGTTGGACATGACTTAGCATCTAAACAGCAGGTAAAGTGAGGTCACTAGAGTGGGCCCGAATCCCCCAGGACTGGGGTCCATACAGGAAGAGGAGGTCGGGACATGGACGTCCTCACCCTGTGAGGACGCGGGAGGAGATGCCCGCCGTCCACAGCCTGAGAGGGAGGCCTCAGGGGGCCCCGCCCCACCCACACCTGGGTCCAGGCTTCCAGCTCCAGGGCCGGAGGCAGTGAGCGTTTGCTGTTTCAGCCAGCCTGCTGGTGGGACTTGTTACAGCCACCCTGGCAGACAGATCCTCTGACACTTGATGAAGAACGTGCAGGCCCTTCCAGGCTTTGAGGACAAGTGTGCCTGGCACCCAGGTACCCGGCGAGGAGCCGGGTGAGGCAGGCCAGCTGGGAGGAGGCGGCCTGGGAGGGGAGCCGTGGAAGGTACGAGCCGAGGGGGACGGAACCTAACCTTCCAGTCCCAGCCCCTCAGAGGCCGAGGGGAGCCCCAGACAGCAAGGGGCTAAGTGCTCCAACAGGCGCGTGCCTGGAAAGATGCAAACCAAAACCAACTCCAAAAGAAATGGAAAATCCAAACAGACTTATCACAAGTAAAGAGGTCAAATTAATAATTTAGATTCACGCAAGGACAAACCTTGCCCAGATGGCTTCTCTGGTGAATCTGACCAAATACTAATGAAGAATTAATTCTAATCGTTCATAAACCCTTCCGAGAAGAGGAAAGAACACGTCCCAACTCATTCTTCGAGGCCAGAACCGCCCTGATAGCAAAGCCGGATATAGACACCACAAGAAAAGAAAGCTTCCGACCAGCATATCCTACAAATATAGACACAAAAATCCCCAGCGAAATGTCAGCAGACTGAATCCATCAACACTGTGTACCAGGACCAAGAGGTGTTGATCACCGGAATGCAAAGCTGGTTTGGTGTTTGAAAATCAATTAATGTCATACACCACATCAATTGGATTTTAGAAAGCTACACCACCCCAACAGACTTAGGAAAAGGGTTGACCAAATGGAACACACTTGCGTGATAAAAACATTTAACAAATTAGGAATTGAAGTGAACTTCCTCCACTTGACAAATGGGATTTAGGAAAATCCCACAGCTCACACCATATTAACAACAGAAGACTAGCTTTCCTCCTACATCAGAAACAAGACACGGATGTCTGCTCACCTCCACTTGTATTCAACACTCTCCAGGAGGTTTGGGACAGGGTAATACAGGCAAGAAAAAGAAATAAAGGCATCCAGGTCGGAAGAGGCGTAAAGCTGTCTCTGTATGCAGACAGCCTGAGTCTGAACATAAGGAACGTAAGGCCTCTGCTAAAAGCTCCCAGGACTAGGAAGGTCGGCAGGTTCACAAGAGGCAGTGCAAGAATCACGCGTCTCTCTCTATATATTAGTAAGAGCAATCTGAAAATGAAACGATGAAAACACTGACACTTATAATAACATCATCAAGAATAAAATCCTTAAGAATACATTTAACGAAAGCAGCATGACTTGTGTCGAAATGCTCTCCATGAGCACACGCTCCTTGGCAGTTAAGACTTCCGCGAACGCCACCTTCCCCACGGAGCCTGGGACACATGGTCCCACCTGCCCTGCGCCCCCTCTGCCCCTTCCTCCCGTCCTGGGTCCACTGCTCCCCCTCCTCTGCCTTCGCGGGCCCGCCCAGGGTCCCATCTCTCCGCCTGCCTCTGGCATGTCTTCAGAGCTGCACACGCTCCTGGGGGCTTTGCTCACGCCCAGCATCACACTCCTCCGTGGGGTGACTTGGTGACTCAGGGCCGTGAGCATCTCCCCGGCTCACTTGTGCCGCCAGGCCTTGTGATCATCTGCTCGTGTGATTCTCTGTCCAGGGGCTGCCACCCTGTCTTTAGTCCCTGCAGCCACGAGCCTCAGGCCACGTGGAATGAGTGAGTGATGAGTCCATCTGCACTTGGCCTCAAAAAGCAAGTGCTGGTGCCGTGGAGCTGGAGCCTCTGTCCCTGGGGATGCAAGTGGGCAGGCTGGTGGGCAGGCGAGAGGGACCCTCTGCTGCAGTCACGGCCAGCCAGACGCCCCATGTGGCCCCCGGACCCCCGCCTGGGGGAACTGCTGTGGCCTGAGCCCCACAGGCTGCCAACCTGCCCTGCTGCCGCGGCTGGTCCACTGCCCTCTGCCTCTCATGGAGCTGAGTGACCAAGCCTGCTCGCTCCAGATCGTCCTCCTGAGGGCCTGTGCGTGGGCTGTGGGCACTGTGGACCCACAGTATCCGCGCTGACCCCAGGCAGTAGATGTGGGAAGGCCCAGCGACAGCCGGGTATCCCCGTCTTCTCCTCCGCACTCAGGTCCTCAGGCAGCTCAAGGCCGCCTCCTCCACGAAGCCTTCTGCCACTCACCTGCCCATAGCCAGGGAACGCTGAAAATGGGCGGAGGACAGAGGCTTTCTCTCCCCGCCTGGCCCTCAGCTCCTTGGGTAGATCCCATTTGTGCCAGTCAGCTTTAGCCAAGTAAAATTCACAGGCAGCAAAACTGACCGGGTCACGTGTATAACTCGATGAGTTTGACAAAGGCCACAGCTGCATCAGCACCGCGGCGGGGCCTGGAACACGCCCACCTCTTGCAGCGCCTCCCTCTCCAGCAGCTTCTGCCCCACCCCGCACCTGGCAGCCCGTCTGTGGCCCTGAGCTGCAGTCTTGCCTCTTCTACAGAGTCACACGTGACGCTGCTCCGTGCCTCCTGAGCCCAGATTCTCGGTGTGACGTGCCTGCCATTCATCAGAGTCACGGCGGGCACTCGCCACAGCCCTGTTTAGTGGGGGCAGGTGTCCTCTGTGGGGATGGACCACGGCCTAGCCATCCCGCCACTCACTGGAGGACATCTGGGTTGCTTCCAGTTTTGGGCCGTTATAAATAAAGCTGCTGTGGAACTGCTCAGTACTCTGTGGGCACCTAATGGGAAGGAAATCCCAAAAGAGAAGGAATATATATAGAGATATATATACACACACACATACAAATATACGTGGGCTTCCCAAGTGGCTCCATGGTAAAGAATCTGCCCGCAAATGCAGGAGACTTGGTTTCAATCCCTGGACTGCAGGAGAAAATGACAACCCGCTCCAGAACTCTTGCCTGAGATACCCATGAATAGAGGAGCCTGGGGGGCTACCGCGCAGGGGGTCACAGAGAGCCAGACATGACTGAGCGACGGAACAGTGGCAGCAACCTCCGATACGTATACGCACAGCTGGTTCACTCTGCTGAGGGCAGAAACTAACACAGCACTGTAAAGCAGAATATGCCAATGAAAATTAATTCAAAAAGAGAAAGCAGTTTCAGACAGTCTGTAACCTGGAGACGCCCCCGTTTTCAGTACAACCATCATGTGTAATAATCGAAACCGTGATGTGTTCAAGTAGCATCGCTTCTGGTTCCACACAGACTAAAATAAAACAGATTAAAACAAAAAACAAAGCTGCTATGAACACTGGCGTGCTGGCTCAAGGGGACCGAGTTTTCGCTTACTTGGGAAAATACCTATGAGCAGGATTGTTGGACTGCGTGGTAAGTGTATGTTGAACTTTATAAGAAATTACCAAACTGCTTTCCAAAGCGGCCAGGCGTCTGCATCCCCGTCAGCCACACACACAAGAGCTCCAGCAGGAGGGGTTCGTCGTCAGCACTGGGAGTTTCAGCCGTCCCAGCAGGCCTGCAGTTGTGGCTGTGCCTTTCCTGGATCGCGTGACCAATCACTTCGGCCATTTCCCCCCGTGCTTATCTGCCATCCTTTTCTCTTCTTGGTTGAAACGTCTTGCCCAGTCTTAAGCTTGCATTTTATTTGTGCAGGCTGGGCCTTCGTTGCAGCGTGGGCTTTTCTCTGGTTGGCGCGAGCGGGGCTCCTCTGCGTTGCGGTGAGTGGGCTTCTGATTGCAGTGGTCTCTCTGGCTGTGGAGCGCGGGCTCCAGGCACATGGGCATCGGTGGCTACAGCAGTCGCGGCTCACGGGCTGTAGGTGCTCGGCCTTCAGTAGTTGCAACACAGGGGCTCGTTGACTGCGGCTCATGGGCCCCACGGCGCCAGGCCTCAGCAGTTGCAGCAGGCAGGCTCAGCAGCTGGGGCACTGGGCTTACTGCTCCGGGGCACGTGGAGTTTCTCCAGGCCCTCCGTTGCCGGTTGGCCTCTTATCCGCTGTGCCACCAGGGAAGCCCTGTTTTGCTCAATTTTTAAATCCAGTTGTCTTCTTATTGAGTTGCAAGAGTTCCTTGTCTACTCAAAACGCGAATCTGTTATTGGGGATGTGTTTTGCACACATTTTCTCCCAATTTGTGGCTTTTCATTTTCTTTACAAGGTTTTTTTTGGAGCACAGATATTTTTAATTTTGATGAGGTCCAATTTATTATTTAAAAAATTGTATGGTTTGTGCTTTCTGTATTTTATCTAGAAAAGTCTTCACATAAACTCAAGGACAGAAACATTGTTTTCTTCTAGCAGTTTTACGTCTATAATTCTTACATTTATATCTGTACACTTGCTAGTTAATATGAATAAGCATTCGTCTAGTTGATATTTGTGTCAAAGATGGTGAGTGAGCTTCGAGGTTCTCTTTTAAATTTCATTTCTTTGTTTATCTCTGGCTGCCCCGGCCTCGCGTGGGCTCTAGAGCCTGGGTTCAGGAGTCACAGCACCTGGGCGTAGTTGCCCTGAGACACGCGGGATCTTCCCAGAACAGGGATTGAGCTGGCGTCCCTTGCAGTGCAGGGCAGATTCTTCACCGCTGGACAACCAGGGAGGCCCCAGGTTCCTTTATTAGCAGCTGCTGCCTACTTATCTCAGCGCCTTCTGCCGGAACGAGTGTCTTTCCTGTTTAACGGCCTCTGCACCTTTGTTGAAACCCTCCTGTCATAAATGCAGGGACTAAGTTCTAAGCTCTAGTCTCGTCCTTTGATTTATCTATCTTTAAGCCAGCACTGTTCTGTCTTATCTGCTATAGCTTTATAAGACTTGGAATCAGGTAGTATAAGTCTCTCAACTTCCTTCTTCTTTATTATTGTTTGGAATTTCCTTCATCCTTTGTATCTCTTTATACATTTTAGAATCATCTTGTCAGTCTTTTTAAAACCTGGGTGGTTTTGCTGGAAATCGCATTGAACCAATACGGGGCAGCATCAGCGCCTTAACAACGCAGTCTTGGAGCCCACGGCTGCGAGACTGAGTGGGGCCCTGTGGGGGCTCTAGGCACAGAGCCCCCCGCGCCCCACACTTCTTGCGCGTAGAAAGGCTCCAGCCTCTGAGGCCTTCCCTGAGTTCTGAGGAGCAAATTTAATCAGAGAAGTGGGAAAATGCATAAACAAAGGCAAGGAGTCAAGCACGAAAAAATAACGAGAGTCAAAGGCAAGGCTCCCCCTCAAGGGCTGCGGGAAGTCCTCTGAGCCATGGCCTCGAGCTGATACGCAGGTGGAAGAAGTTAACTGCAAGCTGACCACCAGCATGCAGACCCCAGACCGGCTGGAACTGGATGGTTGATGATTGAGATTCCCGACACTCCACCAGCAACCCATCAGAGAATTGAGCACACCCTGTGACCCCGCTCCCCACACTGTCTATAAAATCCCTTCCCTGAAAGCTGTGGGGGTTTGTGCCTTTTGAGCATGAGCTGAGCTGCCCATTCTCCTTGGGTGACCTTGCAATAAAATGCACTTTTCTTCATCACAACCTGGGATCAGAAGATTGGCTTTGCTGCATGTTGGGTGAGTGGATCCAGGATTGGCTTGATAACAAACACGGCATGACTCTGCATGCATTTAGGTCTTTTTAGATCTCTCAGCAATATTTTATAGTTTTTTGGTACATGTCTCACACACATTCTGTTAAATTTACCTCTAAATAATTCATGGTTTTTAAAATTCTATTTATAAGTTGTATTGTTCTTACACTTTCTCTAAATAATTCATGGTTTTTTATTCTGTTTATAAGTTATATTGTTCTTACAACTTCAACTTCTGTTTGTCCACTGTTAGGACACAGAGACAGGATTTTTATATTTTGGCTTTTTATCCTGTGATTTTGCCAAACTCCCTTGTTAGTTCTAGGAGTATCATGTAGTTTAATCTACAGACAAAAATGTCATCTGTGGATCAAGATTGTTTCAATTTTCCCTTTCCAGTTGTATGAAAGTATTATTTTCCTTGCCGTATTACATGGGCTAGGTCCTCTAGTAAAGTGGTGATGCGTGTGTGCTGCCTCTTCCGTCGTGTCTGACTCTGCAACCCTATGGATGGTAGCCCACCGGGCTTCTCTGTCCATGGGATTCTCCAGGCAAGGACAGGGGAGTGGGCTGCCATGCCCTCCTCCCAGCGGAGTTGGGGACTCAGGGACGGAGCCCACGCCTCTGCCGTCCGCGGCATCGGCAGGTGGGCTCTTGACCGCTAGCGCCCCCTGGTGACAGCGGATGTTTCGGCCTCATTCCCGCTCCGTCTTTCACCATCGAGGGTAACGTCATTGGGTTTTTCTAGATCCCCTTTCTCAGCTGAAGCGAAAGTCGCTCAGTCGTGTCCGACTCTTTGTGACCCCATGGACTAAACAGTCCACGGAATTCTCCAGGCCAGAATACTGGAGCGGGGAACTTTTCCCTTCTCCAGGGGATCTTCCCAACCCAGGTCTCCCGCACTGTGGGCAGATTCTTTACTTGCTGAGCCGCAAGGGAAGCCCAGAATACTGGAGTGGTAGCCTATCTCTTCTCCAGGGGATCTTCCGGACCCAGGGATCTGACTGGGGTCTCCCGCCCGCGGATTCTTTACCAGCTGAGCCGTCAGGGAAGCCCTTGTCAGTTGAAGGAGCTCCTATTCGTCCTGGTTTACTGACGTGTTTGTATGTGCTTAAACCATAAACGGGTATTGCATTTTGCCAAATGCCTTGTTTTGCATTTATTGAAATGCTTTTGTGGTTTTCTGCTTCAGACCACTCACATGGCGAACTGTCAATTCTGAAATGTGATAGTAACTCACATACTTGGAATTGGCCTTGCTTGGTCGTATGTGTTGTCCTTTTGTAAAAGAAAAAAATCACTTATTCTTGGCTGTGCTGGGCCTCTGTTGCTGCCCGTGGGCTTTCTCCAGCTGCGGACTGCGGGCTTCTCCCCGTGATGGTTCCCCTCGCCGCGGCGCACAGCTCTAGAGCACTCGGCTTTAGCAGCTGCGTCACATGCTCAGTAGTCACAGCTCCTGAAGTTGTTGCTCCGAGGCTTGTTGGATCTTCCAGGATCAGGGATCAAACCTATGTCTCCTGCATTGGCAGGTGGATTCTTTACCACTGAGCCACCAGAGAAGCCCTTGTATTCTTTTAATACTCCGTTAAGTACTTTTGTCTGGCCTCATGAAGTGTACTGGACTTAAATTTCCTCTTCATGTCGTGTCCTCTCTGGACTTGGTACCAGGGTTAAGATGGTCTCACAAGAGTTCCCTCTTCCTCTGTTCTGAAAGCACTCTGCAGTGACCGTGTTGTTTCTCCTTTAAAGGTTTGCTGAGATCCTCCAGTGAGGCCTCCCACCTGGACTTTCTCTGCATCAAGGCCAGTGCTGGGCCAGGTGGATGGAAGCCCGGCCAGGAGGGGCCACGCACAAAGATGGTTCTGTGCTGTGTTAAGTTTGAAAGTTTGTCCAATCGATACCAGGAGAGGTGCAGGAGGGAGGCTGCCCTGTGGCCCTGGAGTGAGGGCGGAGCTGGCCAGGGTGATTCAGGAATGCGCTAGAAGTGGACAGGAGAGGCAAGCAGAGGGTCCCCCACGGAGCCCTGAGAAAGGACGATGGGTGTGGGCTGCACGGACACAGAAGGCTGGGAAGTGTCCAGAGAGGGAAGACCCCAGGGGCACAGGGTGCAGTGTGGGCAGGGGGTGGGAATCTTGAAAGCCAGGTGCTTTAGCCCGAGTATCCAGATAAGAACGGTTAGCTGGCCAGTGCTACTGAGGGCACAAGAAGGATGTGTCTGGTCAGTCCTGCAGGCTGGGAAAACCGGGGGCCGCGGCAGGCCGGCTCCAGCAGAGCAAGGCAGGCCGGCCACAGGCCGTGTCCCTTCCCTGGCAGCCGCCCCTCCTCCAGATGCCTGGGCATGCCGCCCTCCTCTGTCTGCTGATGGCCCTAGCCCGAATCCTGCCCATCCTGACCTGATGACTCCTGTTGTGCCTTCAGCCCCTGGAGTCTCCCGTCCAAAGTCCCAAACTCTCCGTATATCCAGTTAAACCTGTGCCCACCCCCCAAGCCTGGAGCTGTCTGCAGCAGTCTGTTCTGTGGGGTGAGGCTCTGCACACCTCTGGAGAATCCAGCACCTGCCACCTGAAGACTCACTCAGTCTGCAGCATATTAAGAAACAAGCAGGAAGCAAAGGGGGACCTGCAAGGGCGGAGGGCTGGGGTTTGGAGGGCTGTCTCCCTTTCCTGAGCGGAGAGAGGGGAGAAAATCGCAAGCCGGCCCTCCCAGCGCAGGTGCTGGGAAGATCTGCGGGTTCCCTGAGCTGACACAGCCCTCCTCTCAGGCTGGGCCGGAGCAGGGCATTACCCCGACTAGAGTGCGGGCTGGGGCTGGGGCCGCGGAGCCCGCAGAAAACCTGCTAGAGAAGCGTGGCCACTCATGACTCGGCGGCAGATCAGAGCCCCAGCAGGCACCCAGCGGCTCAGAGGGTGCGGCAGCGACTGCACGGCTGGCGCCCCCCCCCCCNATGGTGATGGACAGGGAGGTCTGGCGTGCTGCAATTCATGGGGTCGCAAAGAGTCAGACACGACTGAGCTGAACTGAACTGAACTGTCACTATATCTGTCTTGCCACTATACTGAAAGTTCTGTTAGGCACCAGCCCACCACACAGCAAGCACTAAATAACAGCTGGTAAAGCATCTAATGGAGATTGTAGCTTCCCAAGGGAAAAGGACATAATCAACCATATAAAGTCAGGATTCTTAGTTGTGAGAAAGAAAAGCTGACTCTGGCTGAGACAGCAGAAAAAGAGCATTGAAGATACTGGGTGGCTCTCAGAATTATTGGCGGGTAAAGAGAATCATCACAGAAGTTAGGCCTCCAAAAATGATGCACACAACCAGCAGAACCAGACCAGTGAGGAAACCGTCTCCATTGCAGTTCCCCATCAAGGCCACTTCTGCATCAGAAATTCAGTCTTGTGACCCTTGAGAAACTGCTGCTGCTACCAGGGCTGCCAACAAAGTCAGCCACCTCTAGAGCTACTCTATCAAATGCCAAAGAACCAGAGAGCATCCCTTGTTCATGGAAAGGCAGGCTGAGCCCGGACTGTGAAATGCTTGGACAGATGGGCAGACATCAAAACAGCTTATTCCTAAACCAGATTCCCCAATTAAATGGGGGCAGTGTTAGTCACTGTCACGTCTGACACTTTGCGACCCCATGGACCACAGCACNAGGCTGAGCCCGGACTGTGAAATGCTTGGACAGATGGGCAGACATCAAAACAGCTTATTCCTAAACCAGATTCCCCAATTAAATGGGGGCAGTGTTAGTCACTGTCACGTCTGACACTTTGCGACCCCATGGACCACAGCACGCCAGGCTCCTCTGTCCATGGAATTCTCCAGGCAAGAATACTGGAGTGGGTAGCCATTCCCTTCTCCAGATGATCTTCCCCACCCAGGGACTGAACCTGGGTCTCCCACATTGCAGGCAGATTCTTTACCACCTGAACCACCAGGGAAAACTAAATCTGCAGTGCTTGCTTTTGGTATTTGCACATATGGTTGAATCAACAGAGGAAAGTCTGTAAATTCAGAACACTTTGCCCCAGTTAACCTCTACAATTAGTCATGTGTACAGTTCAGTCAGTAGAGTCACTCAATCACGTCCAACTATTTGCGACCCCATTAACCACAGCATGCCAGGCCTCCCTGTCCACCCTGTCCATCACCAACTCCCAGAGTTTACCCAAACTCATGTCCATTGAGTTGGTGATGCCATCCAAACATCTGATCCTCTGTCATCCCCTTCACCTCCTTCCCTCAATCTTTCCCAGCATCAGGGTCTTTTCTAATGAGTTAGCTCTTTGGATCAGGTGGTCAAGGTTTTGGAATTTCAGCTTCAACATCAGTCCTTCCAGTGAACACCCAGAACTGATCTCCTTTAGGATGGACTGGTTGGATCTCCTTGCAGTGTAAGGGACTTTCAAGAGTCTTCTCCAACACCACAGTTCAAAAGCATCAGTTCTTTAGAGTTCCAGCTTTCTTTATAGTCCAACGCTCACATCCACACATGGAAAAACCATAGCCTTGACTAGATGAACCTTTCTTGACAAAGTAATGTCTCTGCTTTTTAATATGCTGTCTAGGTTAGTCATAGCTTTTCTTCCAAGGAGCAAGTGTCTTAATTTCATGGTTGCAGTAACCATCTGCAGTGATTTTCGAGTCAAGAAAAATAGTCTGTCACTGCTTCCATTGTTTCCCCATCTATTTGCCATGAAGTGATGGGACCAGATGCCATGATCTTCGTTTTCTGAATGTTGAGCTTTAAGCCAATTTTTTCACTCTCCTCTTTCACTTTCATCAAGAGGCTCTTTAGTTCTTCTTCATTTACTGCCATAAGGGTGGTGTCATCTGCATATCTGCAGTTATTGATATTTCTCCTGGCAATCTTGATTCCAGCATGTGCTTCATCCAGCCTGGCATTTAGCATGATGTATTCTGCATATTAGTTAAATAAGCAGGGTGTCAATATACAGCCTTGACATACTCCTTTTCCTATTTGGAACCAATCTGTTGTTCCATGTCCAGTTCTAACTGTTGCTTCCTGACCTGCATACAGATTTCTCAGGAGGCAGTTCCGGTGATCTGGTATTCCCATCTCTTTCAGATTTTCTGAGCTTATTGTGACCCACACAGTCAAAGGCTTTGGAATAGTCAATAAAGCAGAAATAGATGTTTTTCTAGAACTCTCTTGCTTTTTCAATGATCCAGTGGATTTTAGCAATTTGATCTCTGGTTCCTCTGCCTTTTCTAAAACCAGCTTGAACATTAGGAAGTTCACGGTTCACATATTGCTAACGCCTGGCTTGGAGAATTTTGAGCATTACTTTATTAGCGTGTGAGATGAGTGCAATTGTGCAGTAGTTTGAGCATCATTTGGCATTGCCTTTCTTTGGGATTGGAATGAATACTGACCTTTTCCAGTCTTGTGGCCATTGCTGAGTTTTCCAAATTTGCTGGCATATTGAGTGCAGCACTTTCATGCCATCATCTTTCAGGATTTGAAATAGCTCAACTGGAATTCCATCACCTCCACTAGCTTTGTTCATAGTGATGCTTTCTAAGGCCCACTTGACTTCACATTCCAGGATGTCTGGCTCTAGGTGAGTGATCACACCATCGTGATTATCTTGGTCGTGAAGATCTTTTTTGTACAGTTCTGTGTACTCTTGCCACCTCTTCTTAATTTCTGCTTCTGTTAGGTCCATACCATTTCTGTCCTTGATTGAGCCCATCTTTGCATGAAATTTTCCCTTGGTATCTCTAATTTTCTTGAAGAGATCTCTAATCTTTCCCATTCTATTGTTTTCCTCTATTTCTTTTCCTTTTTTTTCCTATTTCCTGTCCACATCCAAGGTAAGGAGTGGCGCCTCCACTTTACTGGAGCAACCATGAAGAGATGCTCCACGTCCAAGGTAAGAGAAACCCAAATAAGATGGTAGGCAGAGGGCAGGAATCAGAGGGCACACAGACTGAAACCACAATCACAGAAAACTAGCCAATCTCATCACATGATCCACAGCCTTGTCTAACTCACTGAAACTAAGCCATGCTGTGTGGGGCTACCCAAGACAAATGGGTCATGTTGGAGAGGTCTGACAGGATGTGGTCCACTGGAGAAGGGAATGGCAAACCACTTCAGTATTCTTGCCTTGAGAACCTCATGAACAGTATGAAAAGGCAAAAAGATAGGACACTGAAAGAGGAACTCCCCAGGTCAGTAGGTGCCTAATATGCTACTGGAGATCAGTGGAGAAATAACTTCAGAAAGAATGAAAGGATGAAGCCAAAGCAAAAACAACACCCAGTGGTGGATGTGACTGATAATAGAAGCAAGAGCCGATGCTGTAAAGAGCAATATTGCATAGGAACCTGGAATGTTAGGTCCATGAATCAAGGCAAATTGGAAGTGGTCAAACAGGAAATAGCAAGAGTGAACATTAACATTCTAGGAATTAGCGAACTAAAATGGACTGGAATAGGTGAATTTAACTCAGATGACCATTATATCTACTAGTGTGGGCAGGAATCCCTTAGAAGAAAGGGACTAGCTGTCATAATCAACAAAAGATTCCGAAATTCAGTACTTGGATGCAAGCTCCGTAACGACAGAATGATCTCTGTTCGTTTCCAGGGCAAACCATGCAGTTCAGTTCAGTCACTCAGTCGTGTCTGACTTTGTGACCTCACGAACTGCATGCAGCACGCCAGGCCTCCCTGTCCATCACCACCTGCTGGAGTCTACCCAAACCCATGACCATTGAGTTGTTGATGCCATCCACTCATCTCATCCTCTGTCATCCCCTTCTCCTCCTGCCCTCAATCTTTCTCAGCATCAGGGTCTTTTCCAATGAGTTCGCTTTTCGCATCAGGTGACCAAAATATTGGAGTTTCAGCTTCAACATCAATCCTTCCAATGAACACCCAGGACTGATCTCCTTTAGGATGGACTGGTTGGACCTCCTTGCTGTCCAAGGGACTCTCAAGTCTTCTCCAGCACCACAGTTCAAAAGCATCAATTCTTCAGCACTCAGCTTTCTTTATAGGCCAACTCTCACATCCATACATGACTACTGGAAAAACCATACATAGCCTTGACTAGACGGACCCTTGTTGACAAAGTAATGTCTCTGCTTTTTAATATGCTCTCTAGGTTGGTCATACTATCACAGTAATCCAAGTCTATGCCCCGACCAGTAATGCTGAAGAAGCTGAAGTTGAACAGTTCTTTGAAGATCTACAAGACCTTTTAGAACTAACACCCAAAAAAGATGTCCTTTTCATTATAGGGGACAGGAA
>SJYV01022309.1:0-18190 GCA_006410875.1 Neotragus pygmaeus
CACCACAGTTCAAAAACATCAATTCTTTGGTGCTCAGCCTTCTTCACAGTCCATCTCTCACATCCATACGTGACCACTGGAAAAAGCATAGCCCTGACTAGACGGACCTTTGTTGGCAAAGTAATGTCTCTGGTTTTCAATATGCTATCTAGGTTGAACCAATTACAACTCTTTTATTCCTAGAAACCTGAGCTGTTATAAAAAGAAGTGTATCAGTGAGCTTACCAATATTTTGTTGTGCCCTTAATATAGTTTCATCTGACTTTGGCATCAAAGGTGTTTTGAAATTTTTTCAGGGAAGTCAGAAGTTTACCCCAGATCTCCTAATACCATAGTGTTTACCACACTATCTCTTCCTGTAAGGATGTTGAACTTTATTTTTGTCCCAAACATGTATATTACATTACACATTTAGGGGGTGATAGGTAGAACTAGGTGTATATTCAAAGGTTATTAACCAGGGAGCTGAGAAAAAGCGATATCATACCAATAATTACAAGAGTAGGTACCAGAATTGAGGAATTTCTCTGTGCCAGATGAATTATACACATCATTTCTAACAAGTCTTTCCTGAAATGTGCTCTGAGGACTATTACTATTAATTACTAAATATTACTATGTAGACTTTTCCCTTAGGGAGTAGATCTTATAGAGAACACTCTGCATATAATTCACAAGGATTACTTGTTCCCTCCTCCTGCCAGAGCACTTAACAAGCTCCAGTCTTCACTGCTGGCACCTGCTGGGATTCCCAGAGATAAAATCCTAGAGGGAAATTGTGTATTCCCCCCTAAATCTGTGTTCCCCCATGAGTTTCTTCCTCATGCTAATCCATACTTACGCCCTAGAAATTAGTCAAAATCACTCCTCAGGATTCCTCACCAGCTTATGGTCCCAGTGGCTTTGCTTCAGATAAGCAGATCTCAGCTGTAAACCTCTGGATTCAACTGTCTCGCCAGACTTGATTTGCAGTGTGTTCTGTGACCTCAGTTCAATGATGGATTCAAGAAAAGTCCTTGATGTTCAATTTGTTCAGTTCTTCTTGTTAGGATGGAAGTAGGGATTTTCAAAGCTCTCTAAATGTTGGTCCTGAAGTCAAATATTATTTCCTTAAATCTTCAATATTTTCACTAAATACAGAATTTAGGGCTTTTTTGTTCTTTCAGTATTTTAAATATGGTACTCCATTACCTTCCTGTTTACATAATTTATAGTAAGTCTGCTACAGTTCTTATAAATGTTTCTCTCTCAGTAATGTCTCTTACACTTTTTTCTGACTCCTTCTAGATTTTTCTTTTTGTCTTTAGATGTAAATGATGTGATTATGATAGAATTATGCGTAGTTTCATTGATATTTATTCTACTTTATGTTCTCTGCCTTGGATTTCTGGTCTGGTGTCTTTTCCTAACTTTGGAAAATTCACTGTCATTTTTTCTTCAAGCATTTCTTCTCTTCATTTTTATTCCAATTCAATATATCTTAGAGATCATTTGATATTGTCTCTCATAGCTGTCTGATGCTCTGCCTTTTTTTTTTTCACTCTTTCTTTTTCCTCTTTGCATTTCAGTTTGGGTAATTTCTATTAATCTGCTTTAAGACCACCGATTCTTTGCTCAATTGAGCCAAGTCTATTGGTAAGCCCATTGATGGTAAACTCCATATCTGGTACAGTGTTTTTTGTTTTTTTTTTCATTATGGCTTCTATATCTGATAACATTACTTATCTGATCTTGTATTTTGTCCTCTAATTTTTTCCAGTAGAAGATTTAACATGTTAATCATAATTATTTAAGGTATTTTGTCTGCTAATTCTAATATCTATGAATATGTGAGTCTGGTTCAGATACTTGCTTTCAGACTGCATTCATTCAGCTTCTGTTTATGAGTCATATATACTGTTTTTTGATTGTTAAAACCTTGGCATATTGTGTAGGGTAGTAGGTACTGGCATCAATAATATTTATGTTAGGAGATAATCATACCTTTTTTCCCCTCAGCTCCTTAATGTAGTGATTTGTGATATTGTACTCAGGTCGCACAGAGTCAGACACTATTGAAACAACTTACACACGCACACACTCAGAATTTCAACTGGGTCTGAAGCTTTCTTACCATTTGGATTACCTGGTAAAGAACCTGCCTGCCAGTGCAGGAAACATAAGTGACTCGAGTTCCATCTCTGGGCTGGGAAGATCCCCTGGAGAAGGGCATGGCAACCCACTCCTCTATTCTTGCCTGAGAAATCCCATGGACAGAGGAGCCTGGTGGGCTATAGTCTATGGGATTGCAAAGAGCTGGACACAAATGAAGCAACTAAACCCCCATGTGCTTCTGGGTCTTTCAATGACTCTGCTCTCCAGAGAAGATCTCTCTCTTGTAGCAGTCCTCGCTGCATTCCAATGTTTCTACCCAGTGCTCTTTGGTTTGTGGTAGAGGCTTCTGGGGACATTCTCTGAGGTTTTAATTAAGCCTTAGGCACTGTGAACCTGTGCCTTGTGGTTTTGGATTGTACAAGGATCTGTTTCTTCTTCTAGATGTAATACTGGATCTTACATTTATTCTTTGTCATTGCTGAAGGATGGAATTTTATTTCACTATTTCCTCCCCCTGCCCCAGCTTCATGGGGTTTCCATCAATGCCCTGGAGCTTAAGTATGGTTGCTTTTCTTTAGGTAAGTTAAGTGTTTTAAAGTTGAGACAGTGGATTTAGGACTGGGCGGAGTGTCAGCAGTAACTCCTATTCCTCTCCCCTAGACAGGACCATGGAGAAAGTTTTCTTGGGATTCCCCTGTGTGTCTCTTGTGAGCAACTGTTAGAAAAGCCTGGGAGAATTCATTAACATCTCCATGTCCTTGGCCCGTAGTCATTTCACACTCTCTCTCATAGTAATCTATACAACATTTAAGTATTTATTAAAATTACTAGTGGATTTTTTTTTTTAATCTATCTATGCAGCATTCTCCTGGTAACTCAGTTGGTAAAGAATCTGCCTATAAAGCAGGAGACCTCTGTTTGATTCCTTGGTGGGAAAAATCTGCTAGAGAAGAGATAGGCTACCCCCTGCAGTATTCTTGGGCTTCCCTTGTAGCTCAGCTGGTTAAGAATCCACCCGCAGTGCAGGAGACCTGGGTTTGACGCATGGGTTGGAAAGATCCTCTGGAGAAGGGAAAGGCTACCCAACTCCAGTGTTCTGGCCTGGAGAATTCCATGGCCTGTATAGTCCATGGGGTTGCAAAGAGTCGGACATGACTGAGCAACTTTCACTTTCACTTTTTTTCATACAGCATTCACTGGCGACCTGCCACATAAGTAAATGCTTAAGAACTGCTTTTAATCACTGATGTGTCTCTCCATCAGAAAAAGTTCAAGGAAGTGTTAGATGCTTAGTCATGCCCAGCTCTTTGAGACCCCAGGGACAATAGTGCACCAGGCTCCTCTGTCCATGAGTTCTCTGGGCAAGAACACTGGAGTGGGAAGCCATTTCCTTCTCCAGGGGATCTTCCCGACCCAGGGCTTGAATCCTGGTCTCCTGCATTGCAGACAGATTCTTTACCATCTGAGAGGCCAGGGAAGCCCCATGTCTCTCCGTATTTCAGGTTAATTATTTGTCCTTGTCACCTAAATTAAAAAAGAAAATAAAAAGAAAAACTGTTTTCTCAGCAGATTTTCTTGTTACAAGGGTGGGAGAGGTGATAATTCTAGTTATCTACAAACTGAATTTCTGGCCACTTACATTCAATCTTTCATCCTAAAGTTTGACATTTCTTTATTTAATCTGCTAGATTTTATTTCCTTGCCCATATAATGGCTAGTAGTTCCCTTAATCTAGACTCTTGGCTGCTTACATGCCTCAGCTATTCCCAAATCAGAGTAAAAATGCTCAGACTTCCTGAAGATCATTTTTTTTTACATCTATTTTTTTCTATGATATTTCCATCATTCATCTTGCTTCCTGGATTAAAAATTTATAATTTAATGAACTTTGTGTACCTACAATCTCAAAAGAATGAATACAAAGCAGAACATAGAAATCATAAATTAATTTGACAAAGTTCTCTCTTCTGCAGAGGCCGCATTCCAATCAATAATATAATGTATGCATATACCTGAGATAGGTAACTCAGTATATAAGACAAAAATGAAAGAAACAAAGAATGTTACAAGAACACAGTTTTATGTATGTAACAAAACATGTGCTTTAAAAACTGTATATGCAAATTTGCATTTTAAATGTTTATGCAAATGCACCATGACCAGATAATACTAATGCCAAATATATTAATATGGAACATAATGCATCTATTTCAAGCTTTTATTTATTTACATTTTCTCATGTGTGATTATATAGCTGGGATTTTTCCTATTTGTTCCATGGGAGATGCTAGTGAGGATATGTAAAACTTCACATAGAGGCAAATCTCCACCAGTAACAAACTGAGCATGTTACGCTTATGGGAAAGTTTTTGAAATATAGCTCTGATTATATAAGAGAACTCTGGAGCAGAAGAGAAGCTCAAAAGACAGTGCACTTTGAAAGACTAGTTTGAAAGTGCATCCCAGAATACTTGTAATTCCTATGAGGTTGCAAGTGAGATAGGAGAAGGAGAGTGTGAAGGTAGTGGATTCGTTATGTTTAATGCCTAAGCACAAACTTTTGATTTTCTAAAGAAATCCTTCTAAAGATGGAAGATTTCTGGCAATTTTGGGCAAAATGGAAAGACTATTCTTGAAGATGCATGCTAGAGCCAGGCTGGAAATATTTTTGACAGTAAAAATGATACAACAATAGCTTCTTAAGGTTTGGAGGTTCAGAAAGACATGTATTTTATCAGAATGTAGCAGCACCAAGTTCTGCACACCTTGCACATGACTATCAGGCAGTCTCAGAATAAGTCTGTGAATACATATTACCTTCATAGTTATGACTAAGTCTGGAGAAAAAGAGAGAGAAATTGGTTCAAGGAAGGGCTCAAAGCAGCTGCCACTACATAAAAGTGCATTGATAAAGTGAAAGTGAAAGTCACTCAGTCAATCCCGAATCTTTGCGATCCATGGACCATACAGTCCATGGGATTCTCCAGGCCAGAATACTGGAGTGGGGAACCTTTCCCTTCTCCAGGGGATCTTCCCAACTCAGGGATCAAACCCAGGTCTCCTGCATTACAGGCGGATTCTTTACCAACTGAGCTATCAGGGCTCAAAATTAATATCACATGTTAGATCTCCTTTTTGAGTATATTGTTATATTATCTTGTACAATTCTGTGTATGTTTAGATTTTTTTAAGTAATAAAAATATGGACAATCCAGGCTTATGTCTAGTTTCTGATTCTGCTTATGTATGGAGGAAAGGTTTTCTGTTGAACTAAGACTTGGCATGACGAAAACATGCTCACGCAAGCATATACGCAAACAAGAGAATGATTAGATTAACTATTTAATGTATTACCAATGATGTAAACAGGGCAGAAACAGATGTAGCACTAAATCAGCATGGCTTTCCTTGGTTCCCCCAAGTCCCTGTGGAGTCACAAAGTTGTGTCACTCTTGCAAGGATAAGTATTACGGGAAGTGTAAAGTTCAATTTTCACTCTACCTTTTCTGTTTTTTTTTTTTTTCACATAGTTTTTTTTTTTAATTTTTAATTTTTACTTTACAATACTGTATTGGTTTTGGCATTTTGTACATGACCTTATGTCATGCTTCTATAAATGCTTCCATTAATACTGCGTGTGCTACTTTATAAGAGACGTTCTCTAATGTTGAATGTTATTCTTTCTAAAGCCAAATTCTGAGTCTGCAAGTTTGCATACTTACTTGGGGAGAAAACTGGGTCAGCAACTGATATCCCAGAATTATTGTGCCTCTCGATTTCTAGCAGGTTGGAAAAACCATACCACAGCCTTTTAAAATGTAGGTTAACAGAAAAAGTGGTAGATCCCCCCCATGAAGAATATTAAATGAGAAATTAGGTAAATGGTGGAACTATTTAAGAAGAAAGAGAAAACTATTGGAAGAGTAGGTTTAGGAAAGGAGAACTTAAGAACTGTGTTCTGACTGTATGTATGAAAAGCCTTCTTGACTTCCAAAGGGAGCTTCCAAGCACACAGTTAGATACATTCACTGGTTATGTGGAACCAAATACTACTGGTTCAAGAGAGTCAGTGTCACAGTTGTGGCTTAAATTGGTCATGCGTTAGGAGAATCTGCACCATAAAAATTATTAAATGCTACAAATCTTTTATTTATTTCTTTTTTTTCTTTTACAGAGCCCATAGAAATACAAGGTACAGAGAGCTGCAATGACGTACAAGGATGTCAGATTGAAGACTGAGGTTTAATAGTCATCTGTTTATAGACAGTACTTACATTGGATGAGGTAACCTTGGGAGGAGAGGTGGAGAAGAAATAAAGTCCAGGAACTAACCTCTGGGTCCCTCCAGAGATCAGAAGTTGGAATGATCAGCAGTGGGAGTTACTGCAGTAAGAAGAGAACTGGGAGAACGTGCTGAGTGAAAAGGCTGTTTTAAGAAAGAGAGACCAAACAGTTCTGTTCAATCACAGTAAGGGAAGGACTGAGTAAAACAATGGTTAAACGTTAATGGTTCATTTTGGCCATGTGGAGTTCTTGGTGATAGTGATTACCTTTGTCACAGGGGTGGAAGGGGTGTCAATCTTATTGGAATATGTTTAGAAGAAATAATGGCTTTGTTTTTTCTCAGTTCACTTAACTACTTCCAGCTTTTCTCCTAAAGCATAGGTTTATCTAGGCTTTTTCAATAATTAATTAGTTAATTAATTTTCTATTTATTTTCCTTATTTTATTCATTGTACTTTGCACTTTCTTTAAATCATTCTCACTTAATAATGCAGGAAGATGATATTAGTATTTAAGCAATATAAGCCATTTCCTAGGTCCTATGGGAAGAACAGCCGAACTAGTCTTTAGCACATACATAGTTTCCTCCAACCTAGATTTGCAAACAATATGAATGCATTCAGGCGTGACAATTTTGTTAGAGTGGGTGTTCAATTTGGATGATTTTAATAAAATATTTTTGCAAGTTGCTCCAGCAAATATTTGGATAGTGGAAGCTCAGATAATGAGGGAGACATGCAAAACAAATGAGAATAATCATAAAGAATGTTTCATGCTCAAAAAAAATTTTTTTATGTGGTGTAAAGGCAAGCCAGTGTAGGGGCAGCACAGCCTAGGTTTCAAAAATCTGACTTTGAAGCTTGGTTCTGCAACTCGATGCCTGGTACTACCTGTATGACCTCGGCTAACAGGTAAGCTACTCTAAGCCTTAATTTTCTCTACTGCAAAATGGGCTTATAATAATAATAACAGGATTGTCAGATGGCTTGAATGGGATGATATACAGAAAGGGCTTAGTGTAATACACAGCAGCTAATAGATATCCTCTAAATGGTAGCTAAAATAAAACAGAAGAGAGCATTAAGAGAGATGATCTTTTGACATGCGTGCATACATGCTAAGTTGCTTCAGTCCTGTCCAACTCTTTGTGATCCGATGAACCACAGCCAGGCAGGTTCCTCTGATTCTGAGAGTCTCCAGGCAAGAATTCTGGAGTGGGTTGTCATGCCTTCTTCCAGGGGATCTTCCCCACCCAGGGATTGAATCTGCAACTCCTGCATCCTTATTACTGCTCATGCTTAGATGGATGGTAAGAAATTCTGGAGCCCCCAGCTCTCTTTTTCTCTAATTTTCTATTATCTTACCATGTAGACACTGAAATAGTCAGTTCAGTTCAGTTCAGTCACTCAGTTCTGTCTGACTCTTTACAACCCCATAAATCACAGCACTGTAGGCTTCCCTGTCCATCACCAACTCCCGGAGTTCACTCAGACTCATGTCCATCGAGTCAGTGATGCTATCCAGCCATCTCAAGACTGGCTAAACTGGAAAGCAGAAACAAGCAGAGAAATAGTGCCTTAAATGTTTGGGCCAAGTACTTTGGGTCAGGACANCCATCACCAACTCCCGGAGTTCACTCAGACTCATGTCCATCGAGTCAGTGATGCTATCCAGCCATCTCAAGACTGGCTAAACTGGAAAGCAGAAACAAGCAGAGAAATAGTGCCTTAAATGTTTGGGCCAAGTACTTTGGGTCAGGACAATATTTACTTAACATATGAATGGATTATAAACTGACAAAGCCAAGGAGCTCTCCAATCCCAACCTATTCAGCCTCATTATCTTGAACTCAAGAACCACCATTTCATCTAAAATACACTGAAGTTATCCAGTTCAGTTCCCTTATTCTACAATGAAGCCCCTGAGGCTTAGAAGGAAAATGACTCAGATAGACTCCTAAGCCAGCTTCTTTTGTTTAAACCGGATAACCTATGTGACTTGCTCTGAGTAGTTCAGGAAAAAGATGAAGTTACTTGAATCTCTCACTCTGAAGGACATTTATTTCTTTTAATATATAGAAGCTCAAACACATTTAGTACTTATCTAGACCCAAGACCTTATATTTCAGAGGAATGAATGAATGCATGTAGAGGAGAAATGGATTGTCCCAAGGTCAGCTAATGATACAGCTGAGCTTGGAATCTATGTTTCCTGACTTACAAACCATTTCTCTGTCCACTAAAATAGAACACTCAGAGGATGCTAAGACTCCAAAGGACATGTAATTGAATTCTGAGATGCTGTCAAATATTAAGAATGAATAGTTGCAAGCTCTTCATTTAACAATAGCCAAGACACTCATCTTGCCTTTCCACTGAAAAATATCAAGGGAGGGACTAGTTTTGCAAACTTTTCTTCTAAGAGACAAACTCCACAGGCACATGGTCTTTTCTTTTTTTCTCAGCGAGTTGACTTAATGTATAGAGCTTCCATTAAGTTTCCAGCTATCTTTTTCTGTTAATTTCATGAAGAAGAGTGTCTATTTTATCTGAAAATATCTTCATCTTCTAGGATACTTTGCTTATTCTCACCAATTCTGAAGAATACAATTTTGGTTTTTGTAAGTGAGATTCACTGATAATTAGGTTGTGTGTGTATGTTAGTCACTCAGTCATGTCTGACTCTTTGCAACCCCATGGACTGTAGCCGGCCAGGCTCCTCTGTCTAGGGGATTCTCCAGGCAAGAATACTGGAGTGGGTTGCCATGCCCTCCTCCAGAGGGTCCTCCCAACCCAAGAATTAAACTCGNGGAGAAATGTCTGTTTAGTTCTTTGGCCCATTTTTTTATTGGGTCATTCATTTTCCTGGAATTGACCTGCAGGTGTTGTTTATATATTTTTGAGATTAATTCTCTGTTAGTTGCTTTGTTTGCTATTATTTTCTCCCATTCTGAAAGCTGTCTTTTCACCTTGCTTATAGTTTTCTTTATTGTACAAAAGCTTTTAAGTTTAATTAGGATTCTTTACCATTAAGCCACCTGGGAATATTCTAAGGAAAGTCAGGGAAATTTAAACATTACAAAATTCTTCCAGCCCTTTGCCATCCTGGCTCTACGTGCATTATGTACACGAATCATGCATTAACTAAAGCTCCCCGTTGGCAGGAATACCTGCTCAACCATAAAGAGCATCAATCTCCTAGCATCAACAAAATAACTCCTTAAGAGATAGCCTTCCTTCTTAATCTTATAAGGGGCCATGATGACCCATGACTCACTACTCAGTTTGCATGTGCTGATCTGGATTGTGTAAACTGTCAATATTTCATAATTTAATGTACAGCCCTCTGTCTCAACAATTTATATAACTGTACTTTGACTTCTAATGGGGAAACAGTTCTCAGAGCTTTCTGAGCGGCTGTTCTTGGGTTGTAATTTAATTTTGCACAAATAAAAATGTTCATTTCTTTCTTGGATTAACTGATTAGTTGTTTTAATCTATATAAATATATATTGCAAATTCTAGGACACCACTTAGAAAAGAAGTATAACTAATAAGCTCAGAAAAGAGAGAAAAATGAATTAAAAATGCTCTTAAAGTTACTAAAGATAGGAAGATAAAGACAAGAACAAGGTCAATGAATAAAAAAAATAGTAATGAGTACGACATGTTAATCCAACCATATCAATAATCAGTTCAAACACCAATGGTCTAAATGCATCAATTAAAAGATATAGTGTATCAACCAAGATACAACCATATTTTGTCTACAAGAAATCTGCCCCCCCACAAAGACTCATAGGGATTAAAAGTCAATGGATGAAAAAAAAGGAAAAGTTAATGGATGGAGACACATTTTTGTGTATGGCATGATCCTAGATTTGTAGAGTTGCCTGTGAGTGAATGTGTATGTTAGTGAATGTTTTTATGGCCTAGGATTTTAAAAATATAAACTGGCATATTAATAGCTGTCATCATCATGTGGTAAGTTGATGCATAAATTTTATTGTCTATTTTTTAATATTTTCTAAAATTATTTACTCAATTACTATTGGATGGTGGCTTATCAGTAAAGAATTCTCCTGCAATGCAGGAGACACAGAAGACTCAGGTTTGATCCCTGGGTTGTGAAGATCCACTGGAGGGGGTCATGGCAACTCACTCTTGTCTAAAGAATTCAATGGACTGAGGAGCCCAGGACTGAAGTGATTGAGCACGTGCACACACACATGCGCCCGTGAGAGTTATTCATAGTATTTTTGAAAGTTAAAGTCACTCAGTCGTGTCAGACTCTTTGTGACCCCATGGACTATACAGTCCATGGGATTCTCCAGACCAGAATACTGAAGTGAGTAGCCTTTTTCTTCTCCAGGGGATCTTCCCAACCAGGGATCAAACCCAGGTCTCCCACATTGCAGGCGGATTATTTACCAGCTGACCCACAAGGGAAGCCCAAGAATACTGGAGTGGGTAGCCTATCTCTTTTCCAGCATATATTCCCAACCAAGTAATCTAACCTGGGTTTCCTGCATTGCAGGTGGANGGGATCAAACCCAGGTCTCCCACATTGCAGGCGGATTATTTACCAGCTGACCCACAAGGGAAGCCCAAGAATACTGGAGTGGGTAGCCTATCTCTTTTCCAGCATATATTCCCAACCAAGTAATCTAACCTGGGTTTCCTGCATTGCAGGTGGATTCTTTGCCAACTGAGCTATCAGGGAAGCCCTTCACACTTTGTGAAATTCTATTAAAAATTCTAACAATAAGGTTGATAAATGAACAAAGTATTTAAACAAAAATTTCACAGCAGGAGAAATGCAAATTTCCAGTAAATATATAAAATAAATATTCAATATTACTAACAATCAAATAAGTATGACAATCAGAAAATGTCATAGTTTTCACTCAAAGTGGCAGTTTGAAAAAAATTAACAGTCACACTGAAGGTATGTATTGAGACATTCCTTAATCATGACCAGTAAGAATGTAAAATTGAGCAATATTAAAAAAATAATTTGCCAGTATTTATCAACATCTTTACTAACAGTTACTTTTTAAGTCTGTAAGGACTCTTGGAATCTATCTTGGATTAGTTTGAAATTGAGACAAAGATGCATCTGTTATATTCATCAGTTTTTTTTACAATAATTAATGATGGTAACAAACCTATGTATTTAACAGTAGAGGAATGATTCAACATTGTATAGACAGGACAAAAACCATGCATGCTTTTTCAAAAGAGAATGTGTGTGTGTGCACGCGCATGCACATGCATGCTCAATAATATCCATTTTTGTGACTCAATGGACTGTAGCCCACCAGGCTCCTCTGTCCATGGAATTTTCCAGAATAGACTACTCGAATAGGTTGTCATTTGCTCTTCCAGGAGATCTTTGTGACCCGGGTTTTGAACCCATGTCTAATGTGTCTCCAGAAATGGCAGGCAGGTTCTTTACCAGCCGAGCCACCAGGGAAGCCTTTTAAAAAGAATAAAGAGCAAATATCCTATAAAAGAAGAAAATAAGATAGTATTCACATTATTCCCATTTTGAATATTTAGTTGTACATAAAAACATCAATGTGCAGAAGGTGGTTCTCTTTGCATTATATACAGGATTATTGGAAGCATTACTACTTCTTTACAAAATTTTTGTTTGTGTACTTCAGAAATATGTAAAATAAGGTCTTAAAATTCAGATCAAGAATGTTAAGTGACTTGGACATAAGGACCCAGGATGTTTATGCCACAGTTCAGACTTCTTCCCGTGTGCTGTGTCCACTATACAGTGCTGTGTCACAAGGCTGGATGCTTCCTCTATGAAACCATACTGTTTGCAGGGACATTGTGACCTAGTACAAAAACTCTGGCTTTCAAAATTCTCAGTTTTAAAAAGATGGCAGATTTCCTCATCCTTTTCCAGACCCTCATCTAATTTCTGAGTACAGACTCTTTCTAGCTCCCAACTCTGGAGACTGTTGGGAATGAGTGATATTGATATGAAGTTCAAAAGTGAGTGAGTGGCCACTCTTCGTGACCCCACTGTAGCCCACCAGGCACCTCTGTCCATGGGATTCTCCAGGCAAGAGTACTGGAGTGGGGTGCCATTGCCTTCTCCTCTAGGGCCACCTGGGAAGCCTCAAATCCATTTCTATTACAGGTTTATTTTTAAATACTAAAAAATTTTTTAATACTAAACAAAAACAGTATATTGTTGTTGTTCAGTCTCCAAGTCATGTACAACTCTTGTTGACTTCATGCACTGCAGCACACCATGCCAGCCTGTCCCCAACCATCTCCCAAAGTTTGCCCAAGTTTCAGTCAATTGTACCAGTATTGCCATTGACCTATGGCATCCTCTGTCACCCTCTTCTCCTTCTGTCTTCAGTCTTTCTCAGCATCAGAGTGGTTTCCAATGTGTCAGCTCTTCGCATCAGGTGGCCAAAGTATTGGAGCTTCAGCATCAGTCCTTCCAATGAATATTCAGGACTGATTTCCTTTAGGATGGACTGGTTGGATCTCCTTGCAGTCCAAGGGACTCTCAGGAGTCTTCTCTAGCACCACAGTTGGAAAGCATCAATTCTTTGGTGCTCTTCCTTCTTTATGGCGCAGCTCTCACAACCAGACATGACCACTGGGAAGACCACAGCCTTGACTAACAGACCTTTGTTGGCAAAGTGATGCCAACACATTGCCTAGGTTTGTCATAATTTTCCTACCAAGAAGCAATTGTCTTTTAATTTCCTGACTGCAGTCACTACCCACAGTGATTTGAGGGTCCAAGGAGAGGAAATCTGTCACTACTTCCACCTTTTCTCCTATTTGCCATGAAGTGATGGGATCGGATACCATGATCTTAGATTTTTTAATATTTAGTTTTAAGCCAGCTCTTGCACTCTCCTCCTTCACCCTCAACAAGAGGCTTTTTAGTTCCTCTTCACTTTTTTGCCATTAGAGTGGTACCATCTGCATATCTGAGGTTGTTGTTATCTCTCCTGGCAATCTGGATTCCAGCTTGGACCTCATCCAGCCTGGCATTTCTCATGATGTGCTCTGTGAATAAGTTAAATAAACAGGGTGACAATATATAGCCTCGTTACACTCCTTTCTCAATTTTGAACCAGTCAATTGTTCCATACAAAGTTCTAACTGTTGCTTCCTGACCTGCACACAGGTTTCTCAGGAGGCAGGTAAGATGGTCTGGTATTCCCATTTCTTTAAGAGTTTCCCACAGATTTTTGTGATCCACACAGTCAAAGGCTTTAGCGTAGTCAAGTTTTTCCTTGAATTCCCTTGCTTTCTCTATGATCCAGCATATGCTGGCAATTTGATGTCTGGTTCCTCTGCTGTTTCTAAACCCACCTTGGACATATGTAAGTTCTTGGTTCATGTAATGCTGCAGTCTAGCATGCAGGATTTTGGGTATCCCTTACTAGCGTGGGAGATGAGTGCAACTGACCAGTGGTTTGAACATTCTTTAGTACTACCCTTCTTGGGAATGGGGATGAGGATTGACCTTTTCCAGTCTTGTGGCCACTGCTAGGTTTTCCAGAATTGCTGACATATTGAGTGTAGCACTTTGATAGCATCA
This sequence comes from Neotragus pygmaeus, assembly GCA_006410875.1. Lineage (NCBI taxonomy): Eukaryota > Metazoa > Chordata > Mammalia > Artiodactyla > Bovidae > Neotragus > Neotragus pygmaeus. Next base: position 13,969 of record SJYV01022309.1, read on the forward strand.
TCTTTTAGGATTTGAAATTGTTCTGCTGGAATTTCATCACCCACCCTAGGTTTATTGACAGCAGTGTTTCTTAAGTCCCTCTAGACTTAACAATCCAGAATGTCTGGCACTGGGTGAGTGACCACACCATAGTGGTTATCAGGGTCATTAAGATCTTTTTTGTACAGTTCTTCTGTACAAAATAACAGTATATTACAAAACTCTACATTATTTTATAGAAATATACAAACAATATACCTCTTTCAACATAATTTACTTATGGCTTGATTTCAGTTTTGTGAATAATTTTGTGTGTGAATTAATATGTTTATAGTATAAGACTAGAAAAATTTGAATGAACATATTAACAACTATTATTTCTTTGTTATGTTTATAGACAAATTTTTATTTATTGCTCATTTGTTATCTTCTAAAATTAGTTAATAATTATATATTTTATGATAGAAAGCTATATTTTACAGGTTTGTAAATAATATAAGCAATGTGGGTGTTTAACACAACATAAACCTTATATTGTTGCTTGTTGTTTAGTTACTCAGTCATGTCCGACTCTTTTGAGACCCCATGGACTGCAGCCTGCCAAGCTCCTCTATCCATAGCATCTTCCAGGCAAGAATATTGGAGTGGGTTGCCATTTCCTCCTCTAAAATATTATATAAAAAGCAGAAAATTGTATATTGCTTGTATGTTCTATAAACACTGTAGAATTTAATAAAAATAAAAGTTAAATGTCTCATAATTTGTGTTAGAGTTGAAAGAGTTAGTATTAGAAGTACTCATTGTGTGTATTTCCTCATTATAAACAATAGCAGGTTTACATTTTAGCCTTGCCTGTTTAGTTTCTCTGCACTCTGATTTCAAAGTGGCAATACTGAAAAAGAGAAAAGAAACTCAGCATCCATTATCTCCTTTGTCTCCAAAATAATATTCTATTAAACTGACTTCCTGCTGAAGGATGCATTGACACGAATGTTACTCAGAAGCAGAAGAAAGATTAGGATCATCCCCACGTAGGCATGAGCGCCATCTGGACCAGGGCTTCTCTGTAGACCAGAGTCGGTTCAGTCACCCCTTCATCACAGATGCAGACCTGACAGATTTCTAATACACACAGCCACCTGGAAACATAACGCTGCCCAAACCCAGCTGAGCTTTCACTCTGTGGTTTTTATTCTCTTGTATTTGATGTCCAGCACTCTTCCTTCTGATGTCAGCTTCTGAATTCCCTGACTTCTGATCAGCATTAGAGAGAACTGCAGTGATGCTCAGATGATTTGCGAAGAACTGCAGCAGCAAATGCCTTCCAGTGTCCCCCAGGTCCCACACTGTACATCACTTCTCCTTTTCTCTTTTTCACAAACAGCATCTATTTCCAAGCCCTTTCTCCCATTCATTCTTAAATCCTAGAATTTAAACTCTCAAAAGTATTTACATTTAAATGGAGTGCTGAGGCCTTTTGGTGTTTGAAAAAAGCTTTTGAGATTTTTTTAATGAACTTCTGAGAGGTACTTGGAGTGAAGCATTGCCAAGAGTAGGTCTATTCGGAACAATGGGAAGCCTGGGTTCAATTTAGAGCTAGACGGTCATCAATTCAGGACAAATTAGAGCCTTCAGAACGCTGCAATTGTTCCTGCTCCTTGGCCTTATGTTCAAGACCTTTGCCAATCAGTTCCCGCTTACTTTGTCAAGCTCATCTCTGACCCAACAGGAACCACAGCAGCCTTCCTGCTACTCCTCAGATGTTTCTGCTTTCCCATTATCTTCCCTCCTCTCTTCACCAATTGCCTTTTCAAAATTCATGGGCTAAGTTTGATATGACCTCCATTATGAAATTTCTCTTTGCTGCACATGAGTGGTTTAGGGGAAAATGCATATATTACTCCCCAGAAATTTCTAATTTTATAGCTTATACAAACCCTCAGAAGTTATATAACTAAGACACATGTAATACAGCTCTATTTTAGGTAAGATAAAACATCATTTATTTTGTATAACTTCTGTGTAAACAAAGTCATACTTACTTGTTTATGTTGGAGTCTAATTTACAATGTTTTGTTATTCTCTGCTGTACAGTGAAGTGAATCAGCTATACACATATATAAAATATATCCACTCAATTTTAGATTCTTTTCCCATACAGGTCATTACAGAGTGTTGGGTAAATTCAAAGTCATGTTTATGAAGTTCTTGGGATGTAATAAGTATCTCCATAGCTCTGGAAATTGGGTAAAGTTGTTTACCCCATCCCTGTACCCAGAATTTCCACTCCTGAAAAGCAATCTTCAAGAGGTTGTAATAAAGATTAAGTGAGAAAATCTATGTAAAAATCTTAAGAAAAATATCTGGCAGATAACAGCAGTTCATTAAAAAATTGTAACAATTCTTATTAACCAGTGTTCTCTTCCTAGCTCTGTCTATGTGTACTCAGTCACTAGAAGTCCTGTTCAACTTTGTCTCCCGTCGCTCACCAGGCTCCTCTGTCCATGGTATTTTGCAGGCAAGACTACTACAGGGAGTGGCCATTTCCTACCTGGGGGCGGGGGGGATCTTCCTGGTCCAGGGATCAAACTCACCTCTCCTGTGTCTCCTACATTGCCAGGCAGATTCTTACCCGCTGAGCCACCTGGGAAGCTTGCCTGAATCTGTGCTTCTTTGAATAAGCTCTTAATGGCAGTATTTAGTGCACCTGTGTTCAGGTTCTTTGCCTTCCCCAAACACCACCTTCTACTTGATAACAAGAACCATATGAACACAAAGCCCAAGATCATGTGTGGTGCATTATAAGCCTTTAATACACTGTTAATGCAGTACAGTCAGACCAAACCCAGAAAAAATATAAGTCCTCTGCTATTTTAATGGATCCATGTTGTTATCTGACAACATGAACAAATAGATGTACTAAAGGATGTGATTGATGAAGTCAGTTTGACTTTCAAATAAACCTCATTTTCACTTAGCTCTCACTCTGTTGCTTCTTTTGGAAAATGAAAAAAGAGCAACGTTTCCCCCAAATAACATGCTGATTCCTTTGACTTTTGGCTGCTTTATTTTTTCTTTGGAAGGCAGACCACGATAGGGTGCATGTTATGGGCAGATGACATTTCTTTTCGTAATTTAGATGAAAGGACTATGAAATATTGGTATTTGGTTGAGCATACTGGGCTGTTCCAAACAAAGACTTTTGATCCTGAGTGTAGACCTGCCAGGACTCTATATTTCAGATTGATGGATGATCTTTCCAGCATCGTATTTTCATTATTTTCTACTTTCCTGTTCTATGTGTCAAACCACCATTAAATCACAGATACTAAATGCTGAATAAAATAAAACATCTATGAATTAGAAATGAGTCCTTTCATTTCCTTAATGCAGCTCTCTCATCCCACGCTGCATGTTACATCACTCATCTGGTTTTCCCAGTCTCCTGGTACATCCTTCTTTTGAACTTTCGGTTCCTCACATTTTAATGAAGTCAGCGTGAGGGAACAAAATGGCTTTGAGCTGAATGTCAAAGGACCTGACCATAATCTCACATTTGCATCAGCTTGTGTTGTGCCTTGAGAATCTCTTTTCTCATCTTTCAATAAGAAAAATGTACAACATGGTCTTTAAGTCGTTGAAACTCTATGATTTCTGATTTTTATCTAGAGCTCTGCCCCTTGATATTCTATTTTGAAAAAAATGAATCCTTTCCCCACTTAAAAAAAAAAATTCATGCTGACCAGTATTTTAATTATGTCTCCTTTTGTTTATTTTCTACTGAGGGCTGCTTTGAAAATTAATAAAATAATCCGCAGTAAATATTCTAGCCTAATTTACCTTCTTCTCTAGTTCTACTTAAGTTCTGCCTTCTCTGCTTCCTCTATATCATACTTGTTTTTATTCTTCTTTTATTCTAAAGTCTTCTTTGATTCCCCCAATATTTCACAACCTCAAATTTAATTCATTAGCAAATTCTTTTATAAGTTTATTTAAGTACATAGCTACTATGGGCCAAGACAGGGTTATTTTGCTGTTTAGAGGTGTTGAATAAATAAAATTCCCATTCTCTGCCTGAACTTGAAATTAGTTGAGATGTAGATTAAAGAAGATGAGATGAAGATAAGTATAGCCCGTTGAAGCTGTTGGAAGATGCTGCATTTCAGTTCAGTTCAGTTTAGTTGCTCAGTCGTGTCCGACTCTTTGCGACCCCATTAATTGCAGCACGCCAGGCCTCCCTGTT
>SJYV01022317.1:0-22820 GCA_006410875.1 Neotragus pygmaeus
GACTGGTTGGACCTCCCTGCAGTCCAAGGGACTCTCAAGAATCTTCTCCAACACCATGGTCCAAAAACATCATTTCTTCGGCACTCAGCTTTCTTTATAGTCCAACTCTCACATCCATACGTGACTACTGGGAAAATCATAGCTTTGACAAGATGGATCTTTGTTAGCAAACAATGGTTAGCATTAGGCACTAATTTACTCTTTCAATTATTACTCTGCTCCTACTCTTGGTCTTGTCTCAAAATATTTCCTGTTTCCAAATCATCATAAATGCTGAGATTCTTTTTTCTCTCTGTTGAAATTTGATATTTTTGTCTTTGAAATCATCTTTACTCATTTCTCCATTTTAGATTCACCTGTTTCAATGACTGTTTCTCTTATTTGAGATTAAAGAGCATACAGGACATTTTTAAAAATAGAATATTGAGCTTAGACTGGGATAAAATATTGACGGAATTCATGAACTAATATGAAAATAAAAGTTGTCATTTGGGTGGGGAAAGGGGAGAAGAGGAGAGAAGACTTTTACGGAATCATTTCTCTTCTCTAGCGAGTAAAACCATTTTAGTTCCTGGATGGTTCCAGGGCATCCTCATGGTCTTGGTGCTGGAAGAACTTGAGATGAAAGAGATGAAACAGTTGTTTGACTAATTATGTTCACAAAGTGCTTTCCACTCAGCTTGTCCCATCTAAATTTTTAATTATATGAAAACAATTCCTTGACCTACAAGTTGGTTGGAAATATAAACAAAACATATTTTTTTAAAATTACAGATAAAGATTAGGAAATAAATACCACCACCAGCATGACAGGTATAGACCAAGATTTTCAAACTCAAGCAGTATGGAAACTGAAGAGTGTATGTGGTCCTAAAAGTACTATAATGTAATTTAATTAACAGCAACAACACCACTATGCTGACTAAACAAAATACATCTCCATGGCCTTCTGTGGGATGCTGCTTAACTACTCGCATGCAGATTACATTGTTTTTACAGAACCAACATGGTTCAGGAAGAGTTTATGAAGGCATTGGCTTTGGGCTTTAAATGACGAGTGGGATTTGAAGATATAAGACCGTATGCTAGGTGGAAGGAAAAGGCAGAGGAAGAGAAAGGAGATGATCTTTGCCAATATCAGTGAATGCTTTGATTTTCTTTGAGGGGAAATTCATGCCCAAGACAAAAGCTCTGGCAGTGAAAAGCGGTGATGTTTATACCGTATTTAAGGTCAAGTTACAGAAGGGGCCACCCCCCTCATCCCCTCCTTCTGGAAATAAAGCTAATGAAAGTAATACTTGTTTTAGGATGATTGTATAGGTTGTGTGCTGAAATTAAGAGATAGAGAAAAGCCTGGAGAAAAGGAGACCAATTAGAAGATGACTTCAATGGCCCAGGTATGAGGTACTAAGTATAAAGGTGATAAAACATGGACATGGAAGAGTGTATAAAGCAAAGCTTTCACAAAAAGAATTAATTGGTCTTGAGACCAGATTTGGAGTTGAGAAAGATAAGGAAATCAAAGTTCATTGATGTTTCAAACTTTGGTAGAATATTAACTAATGAAAGAGAGCTGGCTTTGGGGAGAAGTTCTGAGTGTGATTCTAGATTGACAAAGTACAATATTTAAGTGATGTAGCGGGTCTGTAGTTGGGGCAATTGAGATTGGAAACACAGACGTGGAGATTAAATTGAAAGTTACATGGAAGGAAGAAATGAAAAATGATAAATGAGAATCAGGGGATGTAGCTTGTTTCAGGATGTTGACAGTGAAAGAAAAGGGTTACTAGGGAGATAGTGTGAGCAAGTAGGAGAATTATAAGAAAACTGTTTTCAAGAATAGGGAGGGAAGTTGGGAGGGGCCAGTAAAGTAGGGTCACTGCTTTTCTATGAGTAGGTGATTTTCCTATTCATCATTCCTCTGCCTAAAGCAAATCACATGATCATATTGTAAAACATTAATGAACTGAAACCTCTATTAAAACAGGATGGGAAGCAGGAGGGCTCTCATGTTCTATAATGATAGCAGAGCCCAACAGGAAGAAGAAAGATTCCTCTTCTTTGCTGGCAACAACTCTGTCCATGAAGAGCCATGGACTTGCTGTTTGCTAGAATCCTCCCCTCTATGAAAGCATTTCCCTTCCCTTGCCAAATGAAGACTTGCGCATGGCTTGCCATGGCTGTAGACCACAAATTGCAATTGTTTGCTGGAGAAATACCTGGCAGTCTTTTTGTTTTAGGTTAATGATGTTAATTAAAGTCCAAATTCCACACTGGATTAGATTCAAGAATTACAATCCTTTTTTGGTGCTCTGGGGACAGCAAAGACTAGGAAATCCTTCTCTTGAAGCATGAGTAAGATCAAAGTTCAGAGTAGGTTTGTGCATGTGCTCAGCCGTGTCTGACTCCTTGTGACCCCATGGATTGTAGCCTGCCAGGCTCTTTTATCCATGGAATTTTCCAGGCAAGAATATTGGAGTGGGTTACCATATCCTCCCTCCTCGGAATCTTCCTGACTCAGGGACTGAAGCTGCATCTCCTGCATTGGCAGGCAATTCTTTACCTCTAGTGTCATCCGGGAAGCATGAGGCAAGATCAGGGTTCAGATTGGGAAGCTACTATACGTTTCTGGAATTATGTGTTAATTTTTTAGTAGGGTTCTTTTTTAATGACTTTTGATGCCTGATTTGGAACTTTGTTAAAAGTTCTACTGGATTTGGAACATAATAGCTTTTTATAAAAAGTTTTGAGAAATTATAATGGCCAAGACCCAACCACTGCCGTAACTACCCAGTTAATGATTATTGAGATCACTCACAACCACAGCAAGCATTACCACTCCTCTTCAATGTCTGGTTCTCCTTCACCTTTGGGCAGGCAGATGGTTGTGGAACTTTTCCCTACTTGATGTCCTGAAGGTAGGTATGCATGCAGTTTGCTTTGGTCAGGACACATGAGTGGATGTACTGTGTGATAGTAACTATTCAACTCTCTGCTGGTCCTTCCCATCATGATTGATCATAGACATGTATGGGATGTGAAGATTCTGTGAGACTCGAGCAGGTGATAATGAAGCCAATATGAGGAGATGAGCTGCCCAGAGTACTGTCTGTTGTCTGGGAGAGTGAGAGAGAAACTTTTGTTGGACTTTTTTTTTTTTTTAGCCCAACTTAATGTAGTTTATTCTGGCAAATAAAATGATTAGATTGAAAACTTAAATAGAAAAAAGACAAGTCATAGGAGGCCTATAGGTCTCTCTTCACTTACCTGAAATATTTTATAGTGGTTCAAAGTATCAACATAAATTCTTATAATTAGAATGTAAAATTTTATAACAATAATTAGGTATAAACAGGGTAGTAATAATAGCTAATGTTTAATAAGCTCTTTCTGTAGGCTAAGACTTGTTCTAAATCCGTTTAAGCTCTGTGTATTCTCTCACTTAACCCTCATGCCAGGAACTTCCCTGGTGATCCAGTGGTTAAGAATCTGCCTCCTAACACAGGGTTCAATCCCTGGTCAGGGAACTTAGATCCCACATGCCTTGGAACAACTAAACCCATGTGTCACAATTAGAGAAAGCCTGGGCGCCACAATGAAGATCAACGGCAGCCGAAAACAAAACCCACATGACAACCCTAAGAGGAGACGTTTATTAACAGGGCCGTATTTCAAACAGTAACAGAACTAATGGCAGAGAGTTCTGGGAACTTGTCCACGAGGAATTCAATGTTCAGACCCATGTATCTCTGATCTCAGGTTCTGAGTGCCTCCTGATAACTCTGTGAAAAGTGCACAGTGGCTCAGCTGGTAAAGAATCTGCCTGCAATGCAGGAGACCCCCGGAAAAGGGATAGGCTACTCACTCCAGTATTCTTTTTCAGAGGAGCCTGGTGGGCCACAGTCCATGGGGTCACAAAGCGTTGGACGCAACTGAGCAACTAAGCATGACACAGCACAATTGGTACTTTGATGTCTGAATGTCCTGGATTCTGTGTTTTTCTAATGCAAAGCCCAGCCTTTTCCTCTATTGTGATTATATGCATTAGAATTTCAACCTTGAGATCCTTTCTGCTACTACTTAGTAACTTAATCTTTGAACTAAAAGACATGATACAGATTATTTTGAAGAATTATAACAGACAAAATGAGAACCCCTGATTAATCTATGAATGGAAATCAGGCAAAGCTTAGTCAAAATGTTTTACCTGCAAACCTTGAGAAGTAATTTAAATGATTAGTTGATTCTACACATACAGGTATGAAAAACAAACACCTCAGATAAGATGAGAAGTCTTTGATCTGCAGATCACTTCATTTATTTAGTGCCTCTGATGTGCAAAAGACAGTACTAAGTGTGATGAAGATTTAGAGATGCATAAACATAGCTCAGGAAGCTCACAACTAGGGGTTATGTGACATCAATAATAATAACAATAACAACATAGTATCTCTGAGCATTAAAAATGTGTCCATATACCAAAAACCATTGAATCTGCACCTAAAAATATGTACTAGGTGCTATGAAATAACACTGTGAAATATGTACATTTCACACACATTTCTTATTTAATCTGCAAATTGTATGTGTTTAGTCACTAAGTCCGTCTGACTCTTTTGCGACCCCATAACTGTAGCCTGCCAGGCTCCTCTGTCCCTGAAATTTCCCAGGCAAGAATACTGGAGGAGGTTGCCATTTCCTTCTTCAGGGATTCTTCCTGACCCAGAGATTGAACCTGTGTCTCCTGCATTGGCAGGCAGATTCTTTACCAGTAAGCCACTAGGAAGTCTTTTAATCTTCAAGTTAATCTTTTTTAATAGTTGTCCACATTATAAAATGTCTGTAGCTCAATGAGATCAGATAACTTGTCTGAGGACACACAGTAGGTGGTAAAGCTGGAATTCACATGGAATTTTGTCGCACATCAAGGTCTATGCATTTCTTTTCTAGTATTTCTAAAAGTGTGGCAGTGATGAAGAATCCACCTACCAATTCAGGAGACACAGGAGATAAGGGTTCGATCCCTGGGTCGAGAAGATCCCCTGGAGTAGGAAATGGCAACCCACTCCAGTGTTCTTGCCTGGAAAATTCCATGGACAGAAAAGCCTGGTGCACTATAGTCCATGTAGCCTGGGGTCACAGAATTGGACTGGGCACACACGCACTTATGCAAGTTGGGTCTACACTGGTGGCGCATCAGAGATTTTAATGTGATGTATAAACACCTTATTTGAAGAGTTGAGGTTTTACAACTATTTCCTACTTACCAACAGTAAGAATATATAATTTTATTTTAAACTAAATATTCTTAGGGAGATAAAGTTAAATTGATTTAAACAAAAAATACTATTTAGGCATGTAAAAAATTGTGAAATTGTGAAGCACTTGAGTGTTTCAGTGTTAAAAGCATTGCTGTAGGCCAGTTTGTGATATGGCTACAGGAGGACTGAGAGTCAGACGAGGCTATGCTGTTGTAACAAACAACCCCTTGATTCAAGAGTGGAAGAAAAATAGCTTATTTCTTTACGGTTCACATTGGATATCCAGTGTAGTCACCCAGGGACTTAGAGGTCCGCCAGGTTATGTCACAATTGGGAGTCTGGAGGATTAAGCATGGATCCATCCATGAAAGGTTAAAGAGTTTGGACTTTATCCTGAGGGCAAGAGGGATTAGTGCTTTTAAAGCCTTTTGTTCTATGCATTGCAAGCACAGGCAGTATCATGGCACAAGACGGTAATACAATATGTTTCCTGGGGACCCATCACTGAGATTTTTGTGATTCAAGCCTAATATATGAAAATCCAGGTTTATACTGCAAATAAATATGGGGATTGCTCAAACTCCAAAAGGATTTTTTGCTTAAATAAAGGATTAATTGCAGTGTGCTCTTTAAGGGTAAATACTCCTTAGATGGGCTATTTGAAGTGAGTATTTAATTCTAGGCAAACCTAGCTTTTTAGAAGCTTTTCTGTGATGTAGAGTATTACCTGTGTCACAGTGAAGGTAACAATGTATATATTTAAAATATATATATTGTTTCTATTAACATTGACAGCAGAATGGAGTTTTTTTTTTCCCCCCATGTGAGTGCAACTAAAGCAAGTATAATTTAGAATCCAGGCATTGTAACAAATGCAATTTTGAGAGGCAGGAACTTTAGTGATTATTTGAGCTCCTAAACCATCCATTAATGTTTTTATAATAGTCTTTATCCTGTAGAATCATGTGCTTACAAGCCATCACTGAGGACAAATGTTAGTTAATGTCTTTCCAACAGCTGACACAGGCCCTGGCTCTTAGTAGGTACTCAATAAATATTTGCTGAGTGACTAAATAAATAACTTGAATTTTTCAACCCAAATCCTAAAGCAGAAGGCTTTTCCAGTCAATATCCTCTCTACAGACCATGGGTTTCTTTTTAATTCATCACTCCTTACCTCTCTTTCATTTGCAGGTTTTCTAGAGATAACAGCTAAATCTTTCCTCTAAGTAATCCAAGATAAATAAGAAATAAACTTCAAGCGATCCAAGACATTCTTAAATTGTTGATTCCTGTGACTAAGTGAGAAAAATGAACGTATCCGTGTAGTCAAGAAATAAATTCCAGGCAAACTTAGCATTGTCTAGTTTTGAAACATTAAGACCAATTTATCAGCCATTATACTCTGGTTAAGTACTAATCAAGTTTATGTGTCCCCTCCAAGATAAGTAACAGAGAAGAACTCTGATTGCAGGGGAACACTAAAACCATCTATTACACAGTCTTTAAATGCTTGTGACTTTAATTTCTATGAAGAGCATATGCTTTTTGTGTTTAAATGTCAGTTTCACAAAACCCATACATCTCAAGTGGGACAATCAAGTAATTAGAAAATAACTTGCCAAAAAACTGAGTTCTTCCTTTATTACCTCCCACTTTGCAATTATTTTTTTTGGCCCCGTTTAGAAAAATTTCTGTTACATCTCTTTATGTCCTAAAGTGTATGTATTGATGCAGCTTCAGCTTCCAAATTTATACCACTTGTGCTGTTGAGAGCTCTGATTCCCAGGCGATCTCCATTCCTTCTATTCAAGCTTAAGCATCATTCGTTATCCTTGAAATTTATGTGACAAGCCAGAATTGTGGCTATGTATGCATTTGCTTCAGAGAGCACAAAACTTACAAAGCTGAGAGAAAGAAAGCAGATGTACTCAGGGCTCAGATTAGCACTTGAGCTCAGTAATAAAGGACCTGCTGGTAATTAAACCACTTCAGAATAATGAAATGATTGTACATATTGTAGAGGGAGGCCCACCATTAGATTGCTCATCATTGCTACAGGAAAGGAGAACCTAGGCTTCCAGGGAAGAGGTATTGACTTCTAAATGTTTCCTTTTGACACTTTTGAAACATGACATATTTCAGAGGCATAATCTGTGCATTTTTGTTTAGGTGAAATATAATGCTGGGCTGTTAATGTATTGTTACTTTCTCTATGTTTTAGAGCATCTAGTTCTAGAGATCACATCTTTTGGAGTTCTTTGTTAATCAGAGAGGCACTGTGTAAATAAAAACAAATTTCCTGGGAGTGGGGACCAGCCATTGTCTACCAGCAGGCTGAGTGCGTCTTCCTCCTCCTGTTATTATAGTTTCTGTTCAGAAAGCAACACTTAAAGCTATTTAGATGGAGGAAAGTGAATAGGGATGAAGAGACCAATTAACCAATTTTTCTTGGCCTTTCCACACACATAGACACATTCTGTACAACACCCCAGTTTTGATGTATTATTTTAATTAATCCCAGTCTTTTGATTCCTGCAGAAAGAAGGTTAGCAAATGTAACAATGCTCAGGAGTTTCTTTATCGTAAAAGACACATAATTTCAAGCATTTAATAAGGTAGATTTATTCTGGGTAGTTTAGCTTGCACATTCACTCAAACAGCCCTCCCCAAAGACAACATTAAAAATGTGATTAGTTAGCTGCCATCAATAACACAAAATAGGAAAATGCTCTCTGAAGGGACAGCTTTGTGGAGAGCACTGCACAGTGTGTAGTAAAAATATATGGCCTAATAAGTTTACATTTGCAGGCTCATTTGTTAAAACTCTTGAATTTCTAATTTGTGTCGGAAAGATAAATGGATGGAGCCACAGTAAAGTGTGAGATTAATACTGATGGATGGGGATTCAGTTTTTTGCTAGCCTCTAAGTTCCACACAACCCAGTAGGCAGTTTAATAGGAAAACCAAATGTAAATAAAAGGAAGGACATTATTTACTCCAGTTGAGACCAATTACCAGTTATTTTGTTCCTTTCAACCTTACAGTTAAGGAAATTTCTCTGTAATTTAATTATTATACTTCAGTAATCAAAAGGTCTACAATTTATAATTTGAGGTTTCAAAGATTGGCCTCCAGAAGAAGCTCTGTTTTGTAAGGACCAATTAAGGATTGTCCATCTCATTGTTTTTTCACAAAATATTTCCCCAGTCAATTGTCCCTAAAAATTGTTCTGGACACAACATGGGAAGGAGATGTGGGTTCTGAGGAAAGCCTGAAAATGGTAAGCTTTTTCACAGCCAATGGTTTGGGAAAAGCAAAATACAATATCTGCAGCAGAAAATAAATGCAATGCCTCTTTTTGTTGTCTTGAACTGCTCCCCTTCCTCTCCCACTCAAGGTATCAAACAGACTTCCCCCAAACAGGAACCCCCAGCATGGAGCTTCTTAATGCCCCAGGAACTTCCTGTCTCTGCATGGCTATTGGCCATCGCATCAGTAACAGCAACAATGATCAGTGGCAGAGAGGAAGGGAAATCAGTAACCCAAACAGTTTGACAAAAATCACCTGAAGTGCATGCTCAACACATGTTCCTTTGACTGAAGCTAGGCCTTATTCCCATTTCAGAACCATGTTCTACATTCTGTGTCAACACATCACAGGATCTCCTTGGAAGCGTGAAAATCAGCAAGTGAAATTCCCCTGCCTTCCTCTTCCGGTCACCCCTTCCCCGTCCCCATGTCTGTGTCTCCCTCCTCCCTCCACCCTTCCTGTCTGTCTGGACATCATCACATACCTGAAAAGCGGACTCCAGGAGGGACTCTCCAGCCGGCTGAGTTCCTCATTGATTCCACTTGTCTCAGCAAGTCCCAAGAGGGGGTGGACACAGAGAAAAGTGCTCTGGCCACAGAAACAGGACTGTCTGAGAGATGGCTCTGGTTCTACTGCCTGAGGGCTGTGTGATTCAGGCTTAGAGAACCAGCTTGTGGTTCCCAGGGGGAAGGAAGGGATAGCTTGGGAATTCAGGATGGACATGTACACTCTGCTCTGTTTAGAATGGGTAGCCACAACGGACCTACTGTATGTTATGTGCCAGCTTGGATGGGAGGGGAATTTGGGGGAGAATGGATACATGTACACGTATGGCTGAGTCCCTTCACCTGAAACTATCATGACACAGTTTAGTAACTGGCTATATCCCAATACAAAAGCTAAAATTAAAAAAAAAAGAAAATAAAAATTACATTAAAAGAAAAACAAAAGCTGTGTGATGGGCAAGACCTCTACCTTCTTGTGTGATGGGCAAGATGCCAACCTTTTCAGAGTCTCACTTTCCTCATCTCTAGAATGTGGACAGTATTTATCACAAAGGCTATGTATGTTATATAAATCGAATAAACATCTGGCAGTGCTCTAAGAAGTAGTTTAATTCCCTAGCCATCTTTAATTAGGCTGAAAAATAACTTTTAAGATGTCAACAGCTATGCTGCTAAGTCGTTTCAGTCCTGTCCGACTCTGTGCGACCCCATAGACGGCAGCCCACCAGGCTCCCCCGTCCCTGGGATTCTCCAGGCAAGAACACTGGAGTGGGTTGCCATTTCCTTCTCCAATGCATGAAAGTGAAAAGGCAATGGCAACCCACTCCAATATTCTTGCCTGGAGAATCCCAGGGCCAGGGGAGCCTGGTGGGCTGCCGTCTATGGGGTCGCTAAGAGTCAGACATGACTAAGCGACTTTACTTTCACTTTTCACTTTCATGCATTGGAGAAAAAAATGGCAACCCACTCAAGTGTTCTTGCTTGGAGAATAACAGGGGCAGGGGAGCCTGGTGGGCTGCCATTTATGGGGTCACAAGGAGTCGGACACGACTGAAGTGACTTAGCAGCAATATGTTACAAATATCTTCTTCTTAAATATATTTATGAGAAGCCTAATTTACTCTGTAACTCAAACCTTTTGGCAAATCAAACATTCCTTAAAATACTAATGAAATACATCCCATATTTAAAAATACAGCTATGAGATTATTGTGTTAGTCTGCTCAGGCTGCCATAACAAAGTCCCAGAGACTAGCTAAAACAACAGAAATTTATATTCTCACAGTAATGGAGGCCAGAGGTCCAAGATCAAGGTGCCAGCAGGGTTGGTTTCTTTTGAGGCCTCTCTCCTTGGCTTGCTGACGGTAGCCTCCTCCTTGTCTTCCCATCTTCCCTCGTTATTCATCTGAGTCCTAATCTCCTCTTCTTGTAAGGAAACCAGTCATATTTGGTTATGCTCCACCCTAATGGGGCTTCCCTGGTAGTGCCAGCGGTAAAGAACCTGCCTGCCAACACAGGAGATGTATTTGATCTCTGGGTCAGGAAGATTCCCTGGAGGGCATGGCAACCCACTCTAGTATTCTTGCTGGAAGAATCCCATGGACAGAGGAGCAAGGTGGGCTACAGTCCAGATGGTCGCAAAGAATTGGACAGAACTGATGCAACTTAGCACACAGTACACCAATGGCCTCATTTCAACTTAATTACCTCTTTAAAGGTCTATCTCCAAATATAGTCACCTTCTGAGGTACTGCAAGCCAGGACTTCAACATGTGAATTCTCAAGGTACACAATTTAGCCCAAAACAAATATATATTTATTAACTATATTTACATTAAAATAAATTCCTGTTTAATGGACATCTTTAGAATCACTGAATATGCACGAAGAATACATTCACTGACTATATTTGAGAAAATATATGCATGAATATATTCATGCAGAGAGACTCTTGAAACAAGCTTTCAGTAAACTGGTTATTTCGGTAAACCTGACAAGTTGGCCATATGGTGAAATGGTACTTGTTCAGTTGTCTCTCTGAGAATCAACAATTGGGCATATTGATCCAGAGCTGATGAAAACCTGTATGAACTACAATCTAACACCACAATCTAACGGGACCTCCCCACCCTCAAGAGTATCACACTGCCCCTTGAGAGAGAAAAGCACCGAAAGCCACGATCGACTATGGAAACAAGGGCAGCAGGTGGTTGCCAGGAGGCCAGGAGGCGGTGTTCTGAGGGAAGAAGGCATGGGGGAACCTCCAAATCTGAAGTAGGTCCGTTCAGCAGAGTGCTCCCAGGGAGCCTCCAGATCCTGGTTCAGGGGATGAGTTGGGGAGAGAGAGAGAAGGGTGAACCTAGAGATAACTGCTATTTCCCAACTCTGCATTTCTTNGTCCCTGGGATTCTCCAGGCAAGAACACTGGAGTGGGTTGCCATTTCCTTCTCCAATGCATGAAAGTGAAAAGGCAATGGCAACCCACTCCAATATTCTTGCCTGGAGAATCCCAGGGCCAGGGGAGCCTGGTGGGCTGCCGTCTATGGGGTCGCTAAGAGTCAGACATGACTAAGCGACTTTACTTTCACTTTCACGTCAACAACTATAAGGGGGAATTAAAAAAGGAATCACCGCAGGTACCTGTGTGGCCGTGTCTCTAGGTGTTCACATTCCTCAGAGAACACCTCCAATGACAGGATGCAGAGAGCAGGGCTCACGGCTGCTGGCTGACTCAGAAGGGCTGCACAGAGGGGATTCCGATGGGGTAGGAGCCGGGCCTCTGCTCCCTCCGCGTCTCTACAACAGGGGAGGCCCGGCTGTAACTGTGGCCTCCAGGCCTGGACTGACCTCTCCCGAGCCCCAGCAGCCATCTTTAGCCCAGAGCTCTCTGGAGAGATATCTGAATAAGCCACATCTGTCCATCTGGCACTATGCAGCTCAGCTCTTCAAAGAACCGTCTTGAAGCAGTGCTCCGCCAAGGCTCATTTCAGCGCTGATGGTTCTTGGGTGCCCTGGTGAGACCCGCCCTGGGACTTTGGCCTTGCCTCGTGATCTGCTGCTCCTCTGATTGGCTGAGATAGGAGGAGGAGGTGCTCACACGTCCAGCAGTTAGCATTTGTTGAGCACCTACTATGTTTTGTAAAAAAAGATCTCTTCTCTCAGGGATAGAAGTAAGCGGCTTTCAACTGTGTTTAGTAGGGGACCCAGAGTCAAACATTTGCAGCTGAGGTGGAGTGTGAAGGGATGGCGGCATTGTCACCACACATCACCAGAAGTTGTGTTGTTGAAAGAGCAAAGAATCTGAATGTGCTGAAATTTTTTATTGGGAGACATCATTCCTGGAAGAGGCAGCAGTATGTGACCTGAAGATGAGAGGCTCCTGACAGTTTTCTTTGGTGAAAGTTATTGGTAGAAGACTGAAGCTGAGGAATACTTTAGGAAATTTTGGGGCTAGATTGAATCTGGGCTTCAGGTGCCCTTCCTTAGGGCTAAGTGGAATTAGAGGAGGCAAGGGCTTCCCTAATGGCTCATGGGGTAAACATTCTGCCTGCAATGCAGGAGACACGGAAGACGGGATTCGATCCCAGGTCCAGGAATATTCCCTGGAGAAGGAAATGGCAACCCACTCCGGTATTCTTGCCTGGGAAATCCCGTGGACAGAGGAGCCTGGTGGGCTATAGCCCAAAGGGTCCCAAAGAGTCGGACATGACCAAGGACACAAGATGTCTCTAAATATCTCTCTGTATCAGCTATATGGCCTTTCTTTCCCTATTTGAGTGAAAAACTCATAGAAGAGATTCTCTCTGTTTATGAGTCTGGATCTAAGGTCATGAGGGGACTTTGTGTTGGTGAGTGAATCCTCTGATTAACTCTATAATAGACAGAAGAGCCTTTCCAGAGTTTCCTTAGGTGCATTTGTGGTAAAACATGAAGAAGCAGACTGATCTTGAAATTTCTAGCATTATATTCTCTTACTTAAAAATTCTGAGTGGTTCCCTATGGCCTACAAGACAGAAATCCAAGTTCCTTAGCTCTGAGTATGAGACCCTTTGTCATTTCCTCCTACAGCTTTGCAGCCTCATCGCTTCCATTTTCTAGCAGTGCATCCTGGCCTCAGTTCTCAGGTTCCTGAGAACACTGTTCAGATGCGGTTGCCCAGACCGGAATGTTGCTCTCGGCCTCTGCTGGCACCCTTGTCTGCCCCAACCTCCAAGGCTGCTCTCAAATGCTGTC
This sequence comes from Neotragus pygmaeus, assembly GCA_006410875.1. Taxonomy (NCBI): domain Eukaryota; kingdom Metazoa; phylum Chordata; class Mammalia; order Artiodactyla; family Bovidae; genus Neotragus; species Neotragus pygmaeus. Next base: position 13,314 of record SJYV01022317.1, read on the forward strand.
TCTACTGAAGCCTGAGTGAGCACCATCTTTCCCTTAGCTCCTCTCTCACGCTGTATCTTCTGGTCCTCAGCCGTTTTCTGGAAATTGTCTGGCTGTTGTTTCTGCACATAAACCACGAGCCCTTTAAAAAGAGGAACACTTGTCCCCAGCGTAGTGTAAGAACAAAGGCACAAGCAGTCTGGAGGAGGGCTATGTTCCCAGTTAGTCCTTGGGTTTTGTGACAAGATGCATAGGGGAAGGTGGTGGCTGGGAGAAGTCAGTCACTTGTGTGTTGTGGTTAAAAACATATACAGACACTTTTTTAAGTGTCTGTTTTGGGGGAAGGTTGGGGAGGTAGAGGGTTGGCTAAGCCAGAAAGCGAAGGCAAATTTAAGTGCTTAGGTTGACTGATGGGCACAGAGGTCTGGGATAATGTTTCCCATCATTGCTCTAAAAGATTTATATGTTTGCAAGGGACTTCCAGGTTCATTAATGAGCATCTTTGTGGCCTTTTGCTCTTTAATGTGATTAAAAAAATACAGCTCTTCAGGTCATAGCTCTCCATCTGTTATAGGAAGGCCGAGACTGTGAATGTTAGTTTGAATACAGCATACCTCAAATGAATGTCCTTTATCTTGAGGCCACAAACTTTCAAATCTGAAGTTCCATTTGATCAGACCATAAGGAGCTCCAATTCCTATGTCAGTAATCAATAACTCAAATCTCCCCACATCCAGCAACCTGTCCGTTCCATGTGTAATCAGAATTTTCGGAAGGATTAGTTCTGTAATGAGTTCTTGTGAATTTGCTTTCAATCTTCTTTGCGTGGATGACATCCTTGCCTATGTATATCCACATTTGCCTCTCACTGGGAGTGCATATTTGACATTTCAAAGACTACAAAATATGATCTAGAAAATAAACACTGCTGTAGTAATTTTGATGGTTGATCATCTGTTTAATGTAGTGTCGGTTAACACTGATACTGAAAATTAGGCTGACTTGATTTGTTATCAATTTTCATTGCTGTTTAGCATCCTGAACAACAACGACAACAAAAAACCAATATGTCAATATACACACTCCCTAGATCTTATGGCGTTTTTGTTTGTTTGTTTGTTTGATAGCTAAGAACCTGCTGTATAGCACAGGGAGCTTCACTCAGTACTCATTAATGACTTATATAGGAATAGAATCTAAAAAAGATCTGAATATTCTTTGGAAGGACTGATGCTGAAGCTGAAGCGCCAACATTTTGGCCACCTGATGCGAAGAACTGACTCATTGGAAAAGACCTTGATGCTGGGAAATGTTGATGGCAGGAAGAGAAGGGGATGACAGAGGATGAAATGGTTGGATGGCATCATGGACTCAATGGACATGAGTCTGAGCAAGCTCTGGGAGTTGGTGATGGACAGGGAAGTCCGGCGTGCTGCAGTCCATGGGGTCACAAAGACTCAGACACGACTGAGTGACTGAACTGATATGTATATGTATAACTGGTTCACTTTGTTGTACAGCAGAAACTAACACGTCATTGTAAATCAACTACTTCAATAAAAATTAATTTAAAAAAAATCTAGGGAGGATGAAGGATAAAGATGGAGTTCAATCTTTATAGGAAGAAGTGTCAGGTAGTTGCCAGCATATAAATATAGATGACTTAGCTTAATTCTAGACACAAAAGATATTTTATGTTTTCAGATTTAAGGACATGATATTCCAGAAAATGAAACAATATCTCTACTTTATTTTGTGGTATTGGTGAGATTCCCTGCATAGAGAAAACCAAGGCCTCTCTTTTAGGCTGTACTGATATATAAAAATAACCTCCTATGGAATACTGTAAATAAGGTTTTGGTAAGTTTTGTGCTTTCATCAAAATGTTTAGTTATTTTTTTAACTGAATGATTTAATGTCCTACAGACCTGGTTTTATAAATGGAGTTGCTATTCTATTTAAGATCCTGATCATGTGGAAAACTTACTCAGAACATAGAAACTTTATTGATTACCAAACTACCTATTTTGAAAATAAGCATATGAATCTAAGAATCTCAGATGTGATAGGACAATATCATTAATTGAGCTAGAAATATTCCTATACTGGAGTAGGTGAATGCAAGGTTTCAGGAGAGATGATGGGGATACGGCAAGAATAAGAATTTGTCGGGTGATCAGATGTATTTGATCACTTTAAAAATTGTATTGAGAGGATATTGGTAGGATTTATAAGAGTGAATGAAAATAAGAAAAATTAGCAAGAGAAAAAACAAGCAATATTAATAATAGGAAAATAACTTTTATTGGAAAAGACATCTAATTGGAGTACACTGGTGGTGCAGTGGTAAAAATCTGCCTGTCAATGCAGGAGACACAGAGATGAAGGTTCAGTCCCTGGATTGGGAAGATGCCCTGGAAAAGGAAATGGCGACTCACTCCAGTGTTCTTGCCTGGGAAGTTTTATGGACAGAGGAGCCAGGTGGGCTCCAGTCGAAGGGGTCGCAACGAGCTGGATGTGACTAAACACAGCACAGCATGTTGCTCAATAGTAAAAAAAATTTACATTGTCAGAATGATGTAAGCACTAAAGTTTTTAATAAACAATTATGAGATGACTATACTGAAGGAAGATGATACAACTGCACTGATGGGAACAGGTGGAAAGAGGGGAGCGAAGAAAACTATATCCTCATTTGCTGCAGTAATAGGTCAGCAGATGTTTCTGAAAGTGATGAATCAATTTAAAGTTGATTAAGCCAGTTCAGAAAATAGCACTGTGAGCACATTATCTGGAAATACAGGGGCAAGGACCGTAAGAAACAACACGATGGCTTGAAGGTAGTTGTCTCTGGGGAGCAGCACAGGGGTTGGGAAGAACAGGGTACAGGGCTGTGGTTTTCATCAAAAACTTTGATATTTCAATTTATGTGTATTATTTTGATAAAAATAGAAATTAATTTTATTTTCCAACTATTCCACTCCTTTCTTCTCTCCTTTCCTTAAATTCTAAATACCTATAAATTCCTCTTTATTGACACATGACAGGAAGGTAGTTATCATATTAGCTACTGAGCAGCATGCAACACAGGATTGTTGAGCTGGATTTGGGATTATCTGCCCTTCCAAAAGATGGAATTTGGTAGACACAAACGTCTCTATGTGCCAAGTAAGTTTTCCACATGGTCAGGATGTGAAATAGAATAATAATTTCAATTCTAAAACTAAGTCTGTATGACATTATTAATAAAACATTCAGTTTTAAAAAGTGGAATTTTAACAAAAGCAATAATGTCATATAAGCACAAAATTCACCAACCACCTATTTGTAGAGTAGAAACTTGATTATCACAGATCTAGATACAAAAGGGTTGGGCATTTGTCACATGGCTGGGATCTTTCCATTTTTAATCTGATGTCTCACTTCTATGTATCCTTGGTGACTGTAGCTTCTCTGATTCAATTTACCCAGATCTCAAATGCTTTAATAAACTGTCTTAAGACAGTTAGTTAGGGTTAGAGAGGAATATTTACTTGGTGCCATGTAGTAGAGATGGGTTATCTGGACATTTAATCCATTGCACCTTTTTTCAGCCCCGTGTCTAACATTCACTTGATATGTACTTAATATTACCAATTAGTGAGACTTTCTGGGGCTCTGTGACTGGAAACTGTTTCCTTCATGTTGGAAGATATGCAGGTTACAACTCCTATGAGCCAGATAGAACACCTTCAAAAGTGTTTTATTTTCTATTTTCTTTGTCCCTATGGGTTTATGATTTTCTTTTTATTCTCTATTGTTGGTTTTGTGATTTTCTAAGAGAGTAAAAACGTGATACATATGTTTAAACTGACATGCTTAAAATGAATTTCAAACATTTACCTTATTTAACTTAGCTAGGAGCCCCACTTGTATTCTATAAGACAATTTATAGGTATTTTCCCTATCATCGCAACAATCTTCAAAAGGAGATATGACATTTTTACTCTGTAAACGAGGAATCTGAAGTTCAGAAGAAATGAGTACTAGGTTGAACGTCATATTTTGGCTAAGTTGCTCAGATCGTGTTTGAACTGCATCATTTTCTGTGGTGCCACAGTGCCACTGTTTTCATGTAAAACAGATGTTAAGCCTTCGTTTAGGCTATCTATCTGTGCTCAGCCGCTAGACTGTGTCCAGCTCTTCGTGACCCCATGGATCATAGCCCTCCAGGCTCTTCTGTCTGTGAGATTTTCCAGGCAAGAATACCGGAGTGGGTTGCCAGTTCCTTGTCCAAATACAGCCATAGGGCCCAACAATTCTCTGATGTTTTTAACTGCTTTTCTGGAGCCCTCATCCAGCTATCCTTCCACCTCTCTCTCCGCTTTCAGAGTAAAGTTGTTTGACTGGCGTCTCTTTGCTTTCTTCACTTTTCTCCTCACATGATCTCTTGAATTTTGTCAAATCGGGCTTTTGCACTCAGCACTCCACTGAAACTAATTTCATCAAGACCTTCGAGGACTGCTGGGTGAGTTCTTCTAGTCTGCTGGGTGAGTTCAGTGCTCATTTCCTCAGTTTCTCAGTGGAATTTCATGCTTAGGGTTTCTTCCTTCTTCCAGAAACACTGAATCCTCCTGGATTTTTTTCTGCTTTCATAAAGTGAAAAAAGTGAAAGTCGCTCAGTCGTGCCTGACTCTTTATGGCCCCATGGGCTATACAGCTCATGGAATTCTCCAGGCCAGAATACTGAAGTGGGTAANTCTTCCAGAAACACTGAATCCTCCTGGATTTTTTTCTGCTTTCATAAAGTGAAAAAAGTGAAAGTCGCTCAGTCGTGCCTGACTCTTTATGGCCCCATGGGCTATACAGCTCATGGAATTCTCCAGGCCAGAATACTGAAGTGGGTAACCTTTCCCTTCTCCAGGAATCTTCCCAACCCAGGGATCGAACCCAGGTCTCCCTCATTGCAGGTGGATTCTTTACCAGCTGAGCTACAAGGAAAGAAGGCTCTCCTTTATAGATTCCTTTCCCAGATCTTTCTTGTCTTCCTGGCCTCTTCATACTGGAATGCTCCAGAACTCAGCCCTTGGCCTTCTTTTCTTTTTTGAAATTTTATTTCTCAGATGATACAGCCATTTCTGAGGCTTTAATACATCTGTACTCTGATGATGCCAATATTTGTTCTCCACTCAAACTCAGACTTGCATATTCAAGTACTTGCCCCATGTTTTCATTCAACTGTTTAACAGGCTTCTGAAATTTAATGTGCCCAGGAGAACTCTTTTTAAAAAAAAATTAATGTATTTATTTGGCTGTGTTGGGTCTTAGTTGTGGCACAGGGGTTTTGTTGCCCTGCAGCATGTGGGATCTTAGTTTCCTGACCGGGGATGGAACTCGCATCCCCTGCATTGCAGGGTGAACTCTTCATCGTTGATCACCAGGCATGTCACCCCCACCAGGAGAATTCTTGATTTTTCCCTTTCACATTCATTCTTTCCCAAGTGTCTGAGATTTCTATAAACGGCTCCTCTTTGCTGTTGTTCAGTTTTTCAGTCATGTCTGATTCTGCGACCCCATGGACTGCAGCACACCAGGCTTCCCTGTCCTTCACTATGTCCTGGAGCTTGCTCAAACTCACATCCATTGAGTCAGTGATGCCGTCAAAATATTGTATGGTTCCTCTTACATACAATATTTTTCCATCTCCAAACCTTGAAATCATCCTTGGCACCTCTCTTTTTCTTACACTCAACATCCAATCCATTTTTCAAATCCTGTTGCCTCTTTCTTTAAAACGACTTCCACAGGTGACCAGAATGGCATCCCCTCTCATCTCTCTCATCATGAACACTCTAATTCACATTGTTCTTTTTCTCTTGCCTCCTCCAAGACAATAGCATTCTCATGAGTCCTCCTGCTTTCACAGCTACCTTAGTGTAGTTTACTCTTTTAGTTGGAGTAGTTGCTTTACAATGTTATGTTGGTTTCTGCTGTACAATGAAGTGAATCAGCTATAAGTATAGCTATATCCCCTGCCTCTTGGACTTCCCAGCCCCTCCATCTAGGTCACCAGGAGCACTAAGCTGGGCTCCCTGTGCTACACAGCAGGTTTCCACTAGCTATCTCTTTTACACATAGCTTCATACAGTAGACAAAATGATATTTTAAGAATGTTAATGAGATAATGCTGTACTTTGCTTAAAAGCATTATGCTGCTATGTTCTATTTTCTTCACAGCAATCACCTTCTCACTGCAAGGGGACATTATATGACTACTAATATTTGCTACTTTGATTATTTTCTTCCTTTACCCCCAGAATGTAAGTTCCCTGAGGCCACGGATATTGTTACTCCTGTTTGCTTCTACTATTCAGACTGCTGAAATAAATATACCCTAGACCGGGTGGCTTAAATAACAGAAATCGAGTTCTCACTGTTCTGGAGGCTGGGAAGTCCAAAGTCAAGGGGCAGGCAGATTTGGGGTCTGGTGAGACACCTCACTTCTTGGTTTAGAGATGGCTGTCTTCTCACTGTGCCCTCACATAGTGGAAGGGGTGAGAGAACTTTGTTGGATCAAGATTTTGTAAGAACACTAATCCCATTCATGAGAGCTCCACTTCCCTGATCTAATCACCAACCCCGCCTCCTTATACCACCACACTAGGGATGAGGAGGTTGGAGGGACATAAACATTCAGTCCATAGTAACCGCCACATCACCAGTGTTTAGAGGAGGGCCTGATACTTAGAAGGTGCTAGGAAACATTTAATAAATGAATGAATCGGTGTGTGATCTTGAAAGCAGCCCACTTCTGGGATCCTGTAACTGTTTTTTCCAGTACCATTGCTTACTTCATCCTCCTGTCTTATCCTAAATAACCACTCTCCCATGGATCTCTAATATATAAAAATTTAATGTTAAGCAATTTGTTCTATTTCCTTATTCAATTTATACAAGTATAGTTTAGAATGCTGGATAATGGAATGTATATAAGAAACAGATGACTAAATTACTTACAATATAGCTATGGTAGATTTTTCTAGAAAATAACCTTCGTTTATGAGCAGAACTCTGTCGTAGCATTTTTAGGGGGGAATAAATTTGAGTTATTTCATCTTAGAGAAAACTTTCTTTGAACGTGAGCCATGGTAAGGATCTAGGAACCTTTCTGTGCCTTGCATGGTGTGTGCATTGTGTGAGAGTGCGTGTGTACGTATGTTTGAGAAGCTGAGGCAGTTAGCCAGGGGAAGGCACTGTCTTTTCCTGACCCACATAGCATGTGCTTAATCTAAAATTTCTGATAATTTTCCGATAAAGAAAAATGCTTGGCTACCTAATGCCCTTCATTTAAACCAGAGAACATGATGATTGTTAGAACATTATCAGAGGCAAACACAAAATATTATTCATGACCCAGTTGACTTAGGCACAAAGTGGGCTTGCTACTCCTGTGTGATGCTTTTTCCTCATTTTCTTGGAAGTGTTTGTGCAGTGAGTTTTTTTTTTTTTTTCACATATTTATAACACATGATGAGTCCTCCACAGACAGGAGTCTATCAGTTTAACTTAAGAGCATATGGCAATTTACATACAAACTGCTTTATGTTTGGAATAATAAAAATGTCAGTACAAACAGGAAATGTTAAACATGGTGATATTTTTATACCGGGTGAATTTATTGTCCCATTTAAAATTAAAGTTATAAAGGAGTGTGATTGATGCCGCAGAGTGTAGTTGCCAAAGAGACTAGGCAACGCCGCTGGAACCATACCTTCTCTCTTAGGCTGAGTGCTGTTTTATTGGTAAATCTTTCTACTGCCGCAATGCTCTCTTTCATCTTGATTCCCATATTAAGTTTACCCAGAAAGCATAAAGAATGTTCTGGTTGTATTGACTTGTGTGTAAACAAGTTGCCTTCACTGCCTTCCTCATAGGAATGGGAGTGAAATATGGGTCAGTTCCCCCATTCTGGTTGCTTCCCTCTGTGGAGTTGATTATGGTTTGGTGTTCCTGAGGTCTTGAGAGAGAGAGACAGAATCTGGTTTTCAGATAATTTTCCCTGGTTATGCAAGAGTACAAGGTCCTTAGTGAGTGAAAACGGAAGAGACTTACGCTGGCCTCTTCAAATGGAATAAAATAGACGAGGCCAGAAAGGCTACTCAGAAAGGAGATAGTTCTGAACAAAGGACGTGCCAGACAGACAGTAAATCTTGTGTGATTTACTCAAGGCTCGTGTTTTTATTCCCTCTAAATTTTGAAGGAGGTGAAAGATGTGTGTGAACACCTAGGAGTATATATAAAAACAAATGTGTGCATAAAATTTTGTAGCTAAACCATCTGAAATAACTCAAGCCTGTCAGTTGGATTCCCTTGAAAAAAGAATTGGTGGAGAGAAATTCTTTAAAGTAGTTACAGGCTCTTTGGGGATCAGAGAATGAATTTTGACTTGGGTTTAGAGACTACATTAATATGAGCGGTACAAAGATCTAGGAAACATATCACAGCCATAAAAAAAAAAAAAAGATAAAACCAGGAAAATGGAAATTTTGCATCAACTCAAAACTTGAACAGGGATCAACAGGGAGTCATTCTGCTGAGCTTTTCAAGCACAGAGGTGTCTGCAGCTCTTTCTTGATGAAATGCTGGAGTGGGAGGTAAATCGTGGGCATTTCATGCCTTTGGAGCTGACAGATAGGTGTCTAGTCCCATGGGCACTCATTATAAATAATGTTCTCCGGGACCAGCTCAGTACTTTGGTCTTGACAATTACTCACAGCCCAACTGTGGGGATTTCAGAGTCTGGACCTCATTGCCAGGAGATTCTTTAGGTTGCATTCGAGGGGTGAATTTCTTCCAGCAGCCTTTACTCTTGTTTATAGCCTTTTTGCCAATGTAAGGCAGAAGAGGTAGGGACAGGCCAACTCAAACCAAAAGTCCTTCCTGGTTATGATGTTTTCTAAAACTGTCTTCCAGAACCTTCTTTAAGGAAGCATAGGAGCATCTCTTGCCTCAGGAGTCAAGACAGCTAGTTTTCACCTCCCCAGTTATACAAGATAATGTTATTGTTGTTACCATTTGAAAGAGGAGAAAAGAGAACTAAGAGACATTGAGTAATTTATCATTGTTGCATACTATAGTGTGGAGCCAGGAATTAAGTTGTTCCCAAATGGAAGCATTCATGTCAACATTATGCTTAATAAGTATTTGTGAAATACACTGATAAATAAGTGGGATAATTTCAAGTCCACTATTGGTAGTGTGTAAGTAACATTTTGCTTTTGCTCAGTATTAGAAGCATCTTCAGAACTTATGGAATCATTCATTATCCCCAAACATATTGCTGATAATAAATCACACTCATTCATAATAAGCCAGCACTTTAAAATTAGAAAGACACTTTACAAATAGAGAAAGTTTATCCATATCACATATTTAGTTCTTACAAGAATCATGTGAGGTAAGTAAACATTGTTGTCTCTATTTTATAAAGCAATGGAAGCTCATGACTTGCCAACATCTGTCCACTACCAATGTTTTTTTTTTTTTTTT
>SJYV01022319.1:15774-28953 GCA_006410875.1 Neotragus pygmaeus
GTCATAAGGCAGTTCTATTTGCAATTTTTTAAGGAATCTCCACACTGTTTTCCCTATATAGCATATTCAAAAGCAGAGACAGTACTTTGCCGACTAAGGTCCGTCTAATCAAGGCTATGGTTTTTCCTGTGGTCATGTATGGATGTGAGAGTTGGACTGTGAAGAAGGCTGAGCGCTGAAGAATTGATGCTTTTGAACTGTGGTGTTGGAGAAGACTCTTGAGAGTCCCTTGGACTGCAAGGAGATCCAACTAGTCCATCCTAAAGGAAGTCAGTTCTGAATATTCATTGAAAGGACTGATGCTGAAGCCGAAACTCCAATACTTTGGCCATCTGATGCGAAGAACTGACTCATTGGAAAAGACCCTGAGGCCGGGAAAGATTGAAGGTGGAAGGAGAAGGGGATGGTATCACTGATTCAATGGACATGAGTCTGGGTGGACTCTGGGAGTTGGTGATGGACAAGGAGGCCTGGCGTGCTGCAGTCCATGGGGTCGCAGAGTCGGACACGACTCAGCGACTGAACTGAACTGAAGCCGTGCTCTCTGCTCATGGGACTCTCCTGGGGGCCTGCTGGCTAAGAATCCACCTTTCAGTACAGGGGATGCGGGTTCCATCTCTGGGCGGGGAGCTAAGATCCCGCAGGCAGCTAAGGCCACATGCTGAGCCGAGGACTCTGGAGCTGGGACTCCGCAGCAGCAGCACACACGGAACGGAGAAGCCGCACGGGCTGCAGGCAGGGGAGTCCAGGCGGCACAGCGACGAGCCTCCGGCCGCAGTGAAGGCCCAGCAGCAGCAGCGGCTACGGAAAGGAGCTCACGGCACCGAACCTGAGACAGCGTCTGCCCCGGCCTGACCGTGAGGGACAAGACAGCGCCCTTGCCCGACCTGGAGCAGGAGCTGACACTGGAGGCTACTCCAGGAGGAGGAGGGAGGTGGTCGCCACCCCTCCCCACTTTTCCTCTGATTATAAAACTGGCCCCTAGGTTCTTGGGGGCACGGCACCTTCGCGTCCGTCTGCTTGTCAGCCTCACAAGCATCCTGTTCTAATAAACCACTTCTCATCACTCCCAGGCTGAGACAGGACTCATCTCCCCGAGTCCTCAGAGCTCCCAAAATGCCATCTGCCTCCCACCATGACCTCCCCCATGGGCCCTGTGCACACCTGCCCCCAAGGCAACCTTCCAGAACGTACACTTGGCCATGCCACCTTCAGATGCAGCCCATCCCAAGGAGCGGAGCCACCCAGGGCATGGCCTTCAGGCCCCCAGCCCGGCCTCCCCTCGCCGCCATCTCACCGGCCCCAGCACGGCCTGCGGTCACCGGGGCAGGGCCGTGCTCTGCCCGGCCTGCACACCGCAGCCTCTGCGGCCTTCACAATGCGGCAGGGGTGGGCAGCGGCCCTCTGAGCCTGGGACTCTCCATCTCTGATCCTCGGGGAAAGACCCCCAGGTGGGGAAACCCCACCCTGGCGGGATCACCCCACCTGCAGACGATGGGCACGTGCTGGGCGAGGGGAGAACAGACGGGCACCCGGCCCTCAGTCACCGGCCCCCGCGCTGGGCCCAGGGGCGCCCACCCCACGATGGGGGCAACAGGCCTGCGGAGCCTGTCCGGACAGGGGCGAGGGGCACCCGGAGGGCAGCAGGGCCGGGCCACCCGACAGCCAGACCCGGGGTGGGAGGCCTACTCTGCCATGTGGCCTCCTGGGCCGGGAACCAACGCCGGGATGGACGCCGCTGGCCCTGCTGAGCTCTGGAGGCTGCCCTCGTCCGAGTCATCAGCACCCCCCCACCCCCGTGTCTCCTCCAGAGTCAAGTTCAGAACACAAAGCGGGGCGGCAGCTGGGCCCCTGCACACAGCTCCTTCAGCACTCCAGGGCAGAGGGTGCCCCGGCGGAAGCGGGAAGACGGCTAGAGCCCACCTTCCCAGGGGCAATGTTTCTGGAATCACCAGCCATTTCTCCAGCAAAAACCGAGGCTTCACGCCCCCATCCCAACAGGTCTTACAGGTGGGGTTACACCCCCTCTTACCCCACAGAAGCTCAGGAAGCAAAGATGAAAGGTGCCACACCAGTTCTCGGGACCTCTGTGGGGAAGGGCCCAGAGAGGAGAAGGAATCCACCCAAGGCGCACAGCCCGCCGCGCACAGCATGGGGAGGGGAAGCTCATCCACTTCCGGGGCTCTGGCCTGGTCCTGGGCAGCCAGCCGCAGTGTTCAGAAGATGAATCTCCCGAGCCTGACAGGGGAAAGGAAACAGCGTCTCCACAGGGAGCGGGCACGTGGGCAGGGGGCCGGGCTGGGCTGGGGAAGACACGGCCAGCAGCCACAGTCCCCTCCCATCGCTTGGCAGGCAGGAGGGAGGCCCCTCACCCCAGGGTGGTGGCCAAGGCTGGTGCACAGAGCAAAGCTCTGGGGTGGGGGGCCAAGGCCCACGGTGGGCGCTGGGAGGAAAGTGAGTCCCGAGGCTCTGCCGGCGGGCCAGTCCCCCTCTTCCTCCTGGGGGAGGGGAGTACCCCCTCCGCCGGCCGAGGAGGCTCTGCCCAGACAGCAGTGGTCTCTGCCCCCAGGCCGGGAGAGGCCGGGCCTCGACCTGCCCACACCCCTGCCCCTATGGGAACGAGCCCAGGCCGTCCAGTCTGTCTCTCCAGGGCGGCCACTCAGCTCCATGACCGGCCCTCCCCGGCCCCCAGACTCTGCATCTCTACTGGGAGCTGGCCCCATGAAGGGCCCCAGGCCCCACAGAACCTCCCCCAAGGGTCCCTGAGCATCTCAACCAGACCTCCGAGGGCCCTGGGTCTGGACGAGAGGGAGCTATGCCCAGCGACGCCTCTCCCGACCCCCATGAGGGGCCCGCCAGCAGCTCCTCTGCCCAAAGATACAGCAGGTCCTCCCGCAGCTTCCATGCACTCCCAGGGGAGGCTCCTTCCAGAACAGAACTTGATCCCACGAGGGAGACAAGACGTTCCACCCCCAACCCTGCCGGGGGCACAGGTGGTCACGCCCCCCCAGCCCCCCACAGCCAACCAGGCACGGCCAGGACGGTGCGGCCGCTGTAGGCCCAGTCTCGACTCTCGCGGGACAGCGGGGAGCTGACTTTGACGGTGCTATCTGCAGACACCACAGGAATAAGGTGAAACAGGTTGACCAACAAGGTGCCCAGCAGCCAAGATCAACTTGTTGTTCAGTGGTGTCCCTCTCTCTGCGGCCCCACAGACTGCGGCACGCCAGGCTTCCCTGTCCTTCACTATGTCCCAGGGTTTGCTCAAACTCATGAGCAAAGAAGAGCAATACTTAAGGATAAATTTGTCTCTATTTTCTTGGACCCATGCTCTGGTCTGACATTTGGTCCTGGGAAGTAGAAGTTAAGTTTAAAACAGTTCATTTTCTAGTGCATTCTTAAAAACGGCCATTTCTGTGAGCTCAAGTGCCTGCCTGGGTCAGCTGTGGACACCTGTGCCTGGAGCCAGGCTGCCACCCGTGTGAAGAAGCAGAGCCTGCCCGCCCCAGGGCCCCAGCCTTGGGAAGTCCTGCCCAGATCTCGCTTCAATCTTTCCTGCTACACCCACACGCCACTGCCTTCCCTGGGTCCAGGCTGAGATCAACAAATCCCAAGCCTCTGCCCACTCGCCCAGAAGTGAGGGTGGTCAGAGGAGAGAGCTCAATCCCTGGACCGAGACCCTGGGTGTAGGGTTCACAAAGCAGAGAAGAGAACTCTGGACACCAGGAGCCCGGGGAATCCTCAGACCACCGCCCAGAGCCTGTGTCTGAGAAGCCACACAAGCATGTAGGTAAAGGGAGCATAAGCCCCCCGCCCGCCTGGCCAAGCTGCCTCCAGCTGCACCGTGGGTTCCACCCAGCAGGCAGGCCGGGGGTCACCCCGTCGGGCCCCAGCAGGACACAGCCTGACCACACCCTGCTCCCACGCTATCTCCCAAGCCCACAGGCGCCCTCATGAGCTAAGGGTCTGAGGGAGCACGTGGGGGAAGGGGGACCCTGAAGGGTGACTGAGTGGGGCCCCTGGACACTGGGGGACCACAGGTGGCCGGGGGCAGGTGGCAGGGAGGAAAGTGGAGCGGGGCTGGGCCGGATGAGGCTCCCCCAGGGTCGGGGGCCCAGGTGCAGGCAGGAGGGGCAGTCCCCCACCCGAGCAGTGACGACTCAGGACACAAACCCGTCCTGCACTCGGAGCCCACCCCGCTCCCCTTCCCCCAGACACACGACGTCACACTCACCCGAAAACCACTAAAGACAGATGCGTTCTCTTGCCGACTAAACATTAGAGGTTCTGACACACAAGCTCTGCTACAGACGGGCCCCTGAGGGAGCTACGGCCTTGGGAGATGGTGTGGGAGCTGGGTGGGGCCCTGCTGGGTGACCCCCGGCCTGCCTCCTGGGGGAACCCACGGTGCAGCTGGAGGCAGCTTGGCCGGGGTGGGCAGGGGGGCTTGCTCCCTTTACCCACGTGCTTGTGTGGCTTCTCAGTGTGAAAGCAATGGGCAGGGGGGCGTGCTCCCTTTACCCACGTGCTTGTGTGGCTTCTCAGTGTGAAAGCAATGAGCCAAAAGCAAATGCTTTTTAATGTGAAGACATGAGAGTGTGCAGAGTGTGGGAAGTGTCCAAGGAGTGCATGGTATGTATGTGAGGGGTGTGTGGTAAGTATGAGGCGTGTGGCATGTGTGTGTGTAGTGTGTATAAGGTATGTGTGGGTTGTCTGTGGTTTGTAAGACTGTGCAGTATGTGTAGTTGTAGTGTCTGGAGGGAGTGTGTAGTTGTGTGTGTGATATATACATAAAGGTGTGTGAGGTGTGTGTGAGGTGTGTGTGTTTGTGGTATGTTTGCTGTCTGGCATGTGTGTGTTGTGTGTCTGTGTCCTGTGTGGGGTGTGTGCATGTGCGTGTCATGTGTGAGGTGGGATGCGTGTGTGTACGGTGTGTTAAGAGATGCTCGTGGTGTGTGTGTGGTATGTGAGGTGGGATGTGTGTGTGTACGGTGTGTAAGAGGTGCTTGTGGTGTGCGTGTGGCCTGTGAGGTGTGTATGTCATTGGTCCTTCCTGGATCACAGCCTTATTGTGGTGAAGGCGTCTGCATAGCTCAGTGAAGCCAGGAGCCGCATCCACCCAAGATGGACGGGTCATAGTGGAGAGTCCTGACAAAGCGGGCCTCATTGGAGGAGGGAACGCAAACTACTCCAGCATTCTCATGCCAGGAGAAGCCACGAACAGCATGAAAAGGTAAAAAGACAGGCCACCGAGACGAGTACCCAGGTCAGAAGGTGTCCAGCATCCTAGTGGGGAAGGGCAGAGGCAACTGCTGCAGCCCCAGGAAAAAGGGAGCCGCTGGGCCGGGCGGAAACGATGCTCAGTGTGGGCGCATCTGAAAGGAAAGCCCAATGCTCTAAAGACAGTATTGCACAGGAACCCAGAGTGTCCGGTCCATGAAGCAAGGGAGATTGGACATGGTCAACCAGGAGAAGGAAGAGTGAACACAGACATCCCAGGAATCAGCGAACTAAGATGGACTGGAGTGGGTGGATCTAGCTCAGATGACCATCACAGCTGCTACTGCGGGCAGGAACCCCTCAGGAGAAATAGGGTAGCCATCATGGCCAACAAGGGAGTCCGGAGTGCAGGCCTGGGATGCAGTCTCAAAGACGACGGTATCACCTCTGTTTGTTTCCAAGGCAAACCATTCAATATCACGGTAATCCAAGTCTATGCCCCGACCAGTAACACTGAAGAAGCTGAAGCTGAACAGTTCTATGAAGGACCTTACAAGACTTTCTAGAACTAACACCCCAAAGATGTGTCCTTTTCATTATAGGGGACTGGAATCCAAAAGTAGGAAGTCAAGAGATAAAGTCTGGTCTTAGAATAAGGAATGAAGCAGGGCAAAGNCTGAACAGTTCTATGAAGGACCTTACAAGACTTTCTAGAACTAACACCCCAAAGATGTGTCCTTTTCATTATAGGGGACTGGAATCCAAAAGTAGGAAGTCAAGAGATAAAGTCTGGTCTTAGAATAAGGAATGAAGCAGGGCAAAGGCTAACAGAATTCTGCTAAGAGAATGCACTGGTCATATTAAACACCCTTCTTCAACAACACAAGGGACAACTTTACATATGGACACCACCAATTAGTCAATACTAAAATCAGATTGATCATATTCTTTGTACTCAAAGATAGAGAAGCTCTATACAGTCAGCAAAAACGAGGTGGGGAGCTGACTGTGGCTCAGATAATCAGTTCCTCATAGCAAATTTCAGGCTTAAACTAAAGAAAGCGCAGAAAACCATTAGGCCAATCAGGTATGACTTAAGTCAAATCCCCCATGAATATACAGGGGAGGGGACAAATACCCAAGGGATTCGATCTAGTAAGCAGAGCGCCTGAAGGAGCACGGACGGAGGCCCATACACTCTACAGGAGACAACAAACAAAACCACCCCAAAGGAAAAGAGATGAAAGAAGGCAAATGGGTGTCCGAGGAGGCTTTACAAACAGGTGAGGGAAGAGGAGAAGCGAAAGGCAAGGGAGAAAGGGAAAGATACACCGACTAGAGTCCCAGAGAACAGCAAGGAGAGACAAGAAGACCTTCTTCAACGAACAAAGAAATAGAGGGAAAGAGCAGAAACGGTAAGACTAGAGACCTCTTCAAGAAAGCTGGAAATATCGATGGAACAGTCCATCCAAAGACGGGCACAAGAAAGGACAGAAACAGTGAGGGCCTAATAGAAGGAGCCGGAGTCAAGACGAGATGAAAGGCGACAAAGAACTGCACAAAAATGGTCTCAGCGACCCAGCCAGCCAGGACGGCGCAGCCTCCACTCAGAGCCAGACGTCCCGAGTGTGAAGTCGGGTGGGCCTTAGGGAGCACTGGGGTCCACACCGCTCGCGGAGGTGATGGGATCCCAGCAAAGCTATTGAAAATCCTGAAAGATGAGAGCACTGCACTCAACACGCCAGCAAATCCGGAACACCCAGCAGTGGCCACCGGACTGTAAAAAGCCGATCTTCATCGCAATTCCCAAGCAGGGTGGTATGAAAGAATGTTCAAGCCACCAGACAACCGCACTCATCTCCCACGCTAGTAAGGTTATGCTTAAAATCCTCCAAGTTAGGCTTCACATTACATGAACCGAGAACGTCCAGATGTATAAGCTGAGTTTTAAAAAGGCAGAGGAACCAGAGATCAAATTGCCAACATTCACTGGACATAGAGAAAGCAAGAAAATTCCAGAAAAACATCTACCTCTGTTTCATCGACTATGCTAAAGCCTTTGACTGTGTGGATCACAACAAACTGTGGGAAAATCTTAGAGAGATAGGAATACCAAGCCATCTTAACTGTCTCCTGAGAAACTTGTATGTGGGACAAGAAGCAACAGTTAGAACCCTGAACAACTGACTGGTTTAAGATTGAGAAAGAAATAGGGCTAGGCTTTTTATTGTCACCCTGTTTATTTAAGTTACACACAGAGCACCTCATGCAAAATGCAAGCTGATCACAGTCTTGATTATGGAATCAAGGTTGCCAGGAGAAATACCAACAGCCTCAGACATGCAGATGATACCACTCTAAAGGCAGAAAGTGAGCAGAACTAAAGAGCCTCTTGGTAAGGGTGAAAGAGGAGAGTGAAAAGCCAGCTTAAAACTCAATATTGAAAAAATTAAGATCATGGCATCCAGTCCCATCACTTCATGGCAAACAGAAGGGGAAACGGTGGAAGCCGTGACAGTTTCTCTTCTTAGGCTCTAAAATCAGTGCAGGTGGTGACTGCAGCCATGAAACAGGAAGACGATAGAGGCCTTACCTGGAGGAGGGCATGGAACCCACTCCAGTATTCTTGCCTGGAGAATCCCATGGACAGAGGAGCCTGGAGAGCCACAGTCTGTGGGGTTGCAAAGAGTCGGACACGACTGAAGCGACTTAGCACAGAGGCCTTAGACAGGGATCTCCTGGGGCTTGGGGCAAGACAGCATCACCCTCTTAGTTAGGGGCAGCGTCGGGTGTTAGCGGGAGAGCTAGGTCATCAGGTAAACAGTGTCAGGGCCTCACAGACACCATCGAGGACTGAGAGCGGGCGGGGGACTTGGTCAGGGCCCCAGGGGGAAATGAGGGGAGGACGTGGTGAGAAAGAATTGAGGCCAACATTCAGTGACAGTCCGAGAAAAAGACACTGGAAGGACTGATGCTGAAGCTGAAACTCCAGCACTTTGGCCACCTCGTGCGAAGAGCTGACTCATTGGAAAAACCCTCATGCTGGAAAGATTGAAGGCAGGAGCAGAAGGGGATGACAGAGGATGAGATGGCTGGATGGCATCACCGACTCAGTAGACATGAACTTGGGCAAGCTCCAGGAGACAGTGAAGGACAGGGAGGCCTGGTGTGCTGCGGTCCAGGGGGTCGCAAAGAGTCGGACACGACTTGGTGACCGAGCAACAGCAAGTCGTGTGCTGAGTGTCTGTGGCACTTGTGTCCCGTGTGGGGCATGTGGCGTGTGAGGTGCATCTGTGAGGGGTGTGTGTGTGAGGTGCATGGTGTGTGTGGTGCGTATGCAGTGAGCGTGTGTGTGTGTGTGGCGTGTGTGTGCGGTGTATGTGTGGTGTGTATGTAGTGTGTGTGTGTGTGTGTAGTACGTCACATGCGTGTGAGGTGTGTATGGAGTGAATGTGTGTGTGAGGTGTATGTGGTGTGTGTGTGGTGTGTATGCAGTGAACGTGTGTGTGTAGTGTGTGTGTGTCATGTGCGTGAGGACCGCCTCCCTGATGACTGAGGGCACGGCCTCTGCCCCGTCCAGCCTTGAGAAGCGGCCCTGGTACCTCTGACCTCGACCCTCTCTCCCACCCAGGCCCCCCGTCCCNGCCTTAGATGTGTATAAGAGACAGGGTTAGGACTCCTGGCTTTCACTGAGGAGGGCCCTGGTTCAATCCCTGGTCAAGGAACTAAGATCCCACAAGGCATGCAGACAAAAGGGGGTGGGGTGGGGTGGGAGTAGGGGGAAGGTAACACCGGGAGTGGGGAGAGAGGGAGAGGCCCTGTTTGGAGGAAAGGGAATAGAAGGGTTTTGGTTTCTGAATCCCATGGAGAGAGGACCCTTGCAGGCTACAGTCCATGGGGTCACAAAGAGTCAGATGCAGCTGAACATCTAACACTACGCTACACTACACCCCTCCCGGCCTCCTTGGTCTGCCTTCTGGTCCTCCTGGCCTTCCTGTCCCATCCTGAATCTCCCCCTGTAACCTAAGTTATGACCTTACCCATCCTTGGCAACGCCCCCCCTCCCCCGCCCAGGGCTCCCATCTCACCTCCTTCCTTCCTTGGGGTCACATTTTCCAGGAGTCACTGTTGGAGATGACCCAGTACTGTAGGGTTGGGGGTGTGTGCTCATGGATCCTGAGCCATTGGGACTGGCTTGGGTGGTGGCCCTGCCTAATCTCACCTCCCCAGAGCCTGGGTATTGTCTGACGGGCAGCCAGGGGCCATTCATCGGCTTTATGGGCAGGCGGCTCTGACAGGCCCCTTGTTTCCAAAGACAAGGCCCAGAGGCTGTGGGTGAGTGATAGCCACGGGGCCCTTGGGCTCATTGTCTGAGTAGACGGAGGGTGGTGAGGACTTCCAGCGTCCTCCTTCCTGGGGCTTGGCCCTGGGCCAGCCCCTCAGCTAAACTGTTCCTGGTCCGGGGCTAAGAGTTTTAGAAGGAGGCCAGCAGCTGGAATGTTTTCACTTTGGGGTTACAACAAACCCCCCAGAATGGAAAGTTGGCCATCAGCCAACTTTTATGTGACCTGGGCAGGACTCTCTGCTTCAGTCTTCCTGCACCAAAGGTGGAGAATCGCTCCGTCCTCTCAGGGACATAGAAGTGGGCTGTGAGAAGAGCTATGTGAGTACTGGTGTTGGAGGGGCCCCACAACCTGGAGCTCTTGTCATTTTTCTCTGGGGAGGATGGGCTTCTGCTCTGCAGACCGGCTCCCTTGCCGTCCCCCCGCCTCCGCACACTTGGGGTCCTGAGAAACCCAGACTCGCCTGGAGCCTGCCTCCCCTCTTACCTGCTCCAATCCTTTCTCCCCTGGGCAGTCAGAGCAGTCTCTCTAAAATTCCCATCCACTGCTTAAATCCTTCTGTGGCTCCCCAATGCTCCAGGAGAAAATCCAGCCCTAGGCACCTGGCTGACTGGACCCATCTCGCCTCCTTCCTCCCCACTGGGCCTCCTTCCCTTCACTCGGTAGCCCAGCCTGTGGCCAGGCTGAACAGCTCCCCTTTCTCACCCCTGGGCCTTTGCACGTGCTAGTCCCTGTGCCCGGGACCAGGCAGGAGCACCCCACCTCCAAGTCCTTTCTGGTTTGTTTCTACTCACCCTTCAGGGGTCCACTTAGACCTTCCAGGATGGTTTCCCTGCATCCTAAGCTGCTTCATGGGCTGCTGAATCTCTCCAAAAGCCAGGGAACTGTCTGCCTTCCCTGCACGTCCCCAGCCCCTGGCAAAAGCTTGACAGAGGGAGCACTTTGTTGAAGCACTAAAGAAACGATCCCACAGATCTCAACACACCCGGACACACACTTCATGACTCTGAGGTTTGCGTCTGAGCCCGTGCTCTGATTGGTGTGAGTCACAGGGCGGTGGGAAGAGGACTCGGCTTAATGGGCCCCCAGGGCCTGCCATCACACCACCAACGGTGGCCGGTGCACAGACACTCCCATCCTTCCTCTCCCCCTACCTGTCCCCACCTGTCACTAGGGCAGCTCCAGAAGTGGGGAGCTGGAGGCCGCTGATGTAGTGGCCTTGAGCTGGACCCCCTCTCTGCCTCCACCCCACTTCAGGCCCCTCTCTGCCACCAGCCAGCCTAAAGACACAAAAGACTCCAAGTCTCTGCTCTGGGTCTCAGCTTCTCTGCTGTGTAAAATGGAGCCCTTCACCCCACTTTAGAGAGAGTGATCAGGAACATCTGTGACATGCCTGGAGCCTGGACACATCGGGTGCTCAGTAAATACCTGTTAGTCTTAGGAGGGAACCAAGAACCAGAGGGGAGAGACGTGTGGTCACAGAGCAAGTTCCTGGCACCACCTGTCTGCTTCAATTTCCTCGTACAGCCTGTCCCTCTCATCTCTTTTCTCCAAGCTTAAACATGTTTTTACCTCCACCCGATGTGACAGTGAATAGGTGGTGGGTTCAGGGTTTCTCCTGGGGGCAATGAAATGTTCTAAAATTGGTTGTGGTGATGGTTACACAATTTCCTGGTGGCTCAGATGGTAAAGCGTCTGCCTGCAAGGCCGGAGACCTGGGTTGGATCCCTGGGTCAGGAAGATCCCCTGGAGAAGGAAATGGCAATGCACTCCAGTACTCTTGCATGGAAAATCCCATGGACGGAGGAGCCTGGTAGACTACAGTCCAAGGGGTTGCAAAGAGTCGGACACTACTGAGTGACTTCACTTTCACACAATTCCAATGAATGTACTAAAAACAAATGAGTTGGGTACGTTAAATGAGTTGAATGCTATGTGAATTATATTTTGATGAAGCTGTTATTATTGTTTTTAAAAAAGAGCCATACTTGGGATTTCCCTGGCAGACCAGTGGTTAAGATTCTGAACTTCCAATGCAGGGCGTGTGGATTCAGTCCCTGGTCAGGGAACTAAGGTCCCATGTGCTGCCCAGTGCAACAACAAAAAAAAACAAAAATAAAGCAAAG
The DNA here is from genome assembly GCA_006410875.1 of Neotragus pygmaeus. Lineage (NCBI taxonomy): Eukaryota > Metazoa > Chordata > Mammalia > Artiodactyla > Bovidae > Neotragus > Neotragus pygmaeus. Next base: position 27,464 of record SJYV01022319.1, read on the forward strand.
CAACCCCCTCCCCCCAATTAAAAAAGCAATGCTGTACAAGAAAAGTGCTGGTTTAGAGATGGAGGCTCTGCCTGTTAGTTCCCTCATCTGTGATTTGGATCCTCTTCCCTACCTTGCCTTCCTCACAGGAACTTCCAGGATCAAGTGGAAAAGTGGAGTTGTAATATGACCAGTATCAGTATGGTTTTTATAAAAATAGTTTTCTTACTCCAGATGTTGACTGGAGAAAGAAATGAACAAATACTTCACCAAAGAGGAAGTACAAAGTGAAAAATATAAGGGGAAAAATAGTCCTTCTCAGGTTATTTCTTTTATTCAAGGGAATAAAAACAGAAGCAACATTAAGGTATCATTTTAGGATACCAATTTCATAAAAACCTTTCAAAAGTGATAATATACTCTGTGTGGGCTCACAGAAATAGAATCAGTACATCCAGATATTGTGACAATATAAAACAGCATAATCCTCTTGGAAATCAATAGAGTTTTAAGAGGAGAAATAAGGAGTAATATTTGTTATTGTTCAATTGTTCAGTCGTGTCCAGCTCTTTGCGACCCCATGGACTGCAGCACGCCAGGCTTCCCTGTCTTTCACTGTCTCCCGGAGTGAGACATGCTCAGACTCACGTCTTCAGTCAGTGATGCCATCCAACCATCTCATCCTCTGTCACCCTCTTCTCCTCCCACCCTCAATCTATCAGTGAAAGTGAAAGTGGCTCAGTCGTGTCTGACTCTTTGCTACCCCATGGACTATACAGTCCATGGAATTCTCCAGGCCAGAATACTGGAGTGGGTAGCTGTTCCCTTCTCCAGGGGATCTTCCCAACCCACAGATCGAACCCAGGTCTTGTGCATTGCAGGCACATTCTTTACCAGGTGAGCCACCAGGGAAGTCCATCTCAGCATCAGGATCTTAGCCAATCAGTGGGCTCTTCACATCAGGTGGCCCAAGTTTTGGAGCTTCGGTTTCAGCATCAGTCCTTCCAATGAGTATTCAGGGTTGATTTTCTTTAGAATTGCCTGGTTTGATCTCCTTGCTGTCCAAGGGACTAAAAAATTAACTTTTTTGATTCAAGAAATATTAACATCTTTGATTTAAGTAATTCTACTGTGTGGGACAACAAAAACAAGACCAGGAGCTGACTGTGGCTCAGATCATGAACTCCTTATTACCAAATTCAGACTTAAACTGAAGAAAATAGGGAAAACCGCTAGACCATTCAGGTATGACCTAAATCAAATCCCTTATGATTATACAGTGGAAGTGAGAAATAGATTTAAGGGCCTAGATCTGATAGATGGAGTGCCTGATGAACTATGGAATGAGGTTCGTGACATTGTACGGGAGACAGGGATCAAGACCATCTCCATGGAAAAGAAATGCAAAAAAGCAAAATGTCTGTCTGGGGAGGCCTTACAAATAGCTGTGAAAAAAAGAGAGGCAAAAAGCAAAGGAGAAAAGGAAAGATATAAGCATCTGAATGCAGAGT
>SJYV01022319.1:30810-44383 GCA_006410875.1 Neotragus pygmaeus
TGCCTCTGAGCTCTGGGGCCGCTGGGAGCACGGCCACGGGGGCAGAAAGCCAGCTCTGGTGGGCAGAGTGACACCTGGAGGGTCACCGCATGGAGGCGGCATGGGGACAGGCGCGTGTGGGGCGTGGAGAGGGCAGCCTTGGGGGCTCCGCATGAGGCACACTGCCCTCCGTCTCGAGGACAGCGCTCAGCCCGGGTGGGTCCACTCCGGCCCTGCAGTCTCTGCGGCTCCGGTTGAAGGACCGTGGGGACTGGCTGCACCACTGGGGGGCTTCCTGGCAGAGGCTCCCCGAGCCGGGGAGCACGGAAGGCCTCGGAAGACACCGACCAGTCTCAGGCAAGAAACTCCGGCCCTGGCAGGAGTGGCCTGTAAGGACCACAAAACGAGATGGAGGGCTCAGGGCCACCGCCCCTGAGATGGGGGGACAGTGGCTCCCAGGAGTGGCACAGCAGGCCGCCGCCCAGGGACGTGCCCCCGGAGCCTCCTGGGCCAGGGTGTGGAGTCTCCAGGCTCACGCTCTCGGGAGCACCCTGCCCAGCAGAGGACTGTCCCCTCCATGGTTGCTGGGGACTCTGCTTCCCCCAGGGTTCGGCCAGCACACCCCCTCCAAGGTCCACACACGGCACAGCCATGAGGGCCGGCAGGAGGCAGAGACGCGCCCCAGGTCACAGGGTCGGGGCAGGAGGCGGCACGCTCGGCAGGGCAGGGCTGACGGCATGGAACCCGAGCCCTGGCTGAGCCCCCACGTAAGCCACAGGCACCGTCAGACTCGTGGCCCCGGAGGTGGTGGCGGGCCGGCACCTGCGGCTTCCTGTCTGTGCGCTCCTGACATGCACCCCCCGCCAACAGCACCTTGTTCCTCGTGGTGGCCAGACACGCAAGTAGGGTCCCTGTCAGGGAGACCCCGCCACGCCCCTCCCGGCCCAGTCGCTGCCGGCGGCTTCCCCTGCTTCTCCTCCGACTCCAGGGGCAGGGGCCTGGACACGGGNACCTTGTTCCTCGTGGTGGCCAGACACGCAAGTAGGGTCCCTGTCAGGGAGACCCCGCCACGCCCCTCCCGGCCCAGTCGCTGCCGGCGGCTTCCCCTGCTTCTCCTCCGACTCCAGGGGCAGGGGCCTGGACACGGGCAGCCGGACCGCCCCGGGCGGACCCCCACCTCATGCTGTGGGAGCAGAGATGCAGGCCCAGAGCGGGGGCACCTCGGCGTTTGATGAAGCCCTGACGGACGGTGGTTCTGTGAGCCGAGAAGCGCCCTGTCACCGGGGGAATTCAAGCTGAGGACAGACCACTCTGGCAGGACACGGAGGGGACCCAGTGCTGGCCTGGATGACCTCCAAGGCCCCCTTTCCAACGACCTGTAAACCCCCGACATCTGCACCTCCGCTGCGCTGCCTGGGGGCCGATTCCCCAGGCAGCCTGTCTTCAGGCGGGGCCCACCACCCAGGTCTGGGGGAGCTCATGGTGCTCTTTACAACATCACTACTCTCACAGACAGCCTGTGAGAGCTAACTAAATACACAATAGAGATCAGGCTTGAAAACTTCCCTGAGCAGACAAAACCACGTAAGCCACGGAAGCAAAAGTAAATCCAGCTTATTTCACAAACATAAGCAAAACTGAACTTAGGTTACTACTTGTAAATGCCTCCGACAATCATAAAAGAAATAAATCTCTTCCTAAAAGTGGGAGAAGACACAGGCAACCTCACCTTGCCTTGCTTCGCAGGCATCGTGCGCTTCACAAACGGAAGGTCACGGGCAGCTCTGTCGAGCAAGCCCTTCAGCACCATTTTCCCAACACCCTCTGCTCACCCTGTGTCTGTCACATCTTGGGAATTCTCACAATATTCCAATCGTTCACTATTCCTGGATCTGCCGTGGTGATTTGTGAGCAGTGATCGTCGGCATCACTACTGCAGCTGTTTTGGCATTTTTTGGCAATAAAGTGTTTTGTAATGAAGTGAAGTGAAAGTCACTCAGTCATGTCTAACTCTGTGAACCCATGGACCAAACAGTCCATGGAATTCTCCAGGCCAGAATACTGGAGTGGGTAGCCTTTCCCTTCTCNCCTGGAATTTCTTTTGAAGGAATGATGCTAAAGCTGGAACTCCAGTACTTTGGCCATGTCATGCAAAGAGCTGACTCATTGGAAAAGACTCTGATGCTGGGAGTGATTGGGGGCAGGAGGAGAAGGGGACGACCAAGGATGAGATGGCTAGATGGCATCACGGACTCGATGGACGTGAGACTGAGTGAACTCCGAGAGATGGTGATGAATAGGGGGGCCTGGCGTGCTGCAATTCATGGGGTCGCAGAGAGTCGGACACAACTGAGCGACTGAACTGAACTGAGTCTGTTGTGCAGAGCCCAGCGCTGGGTACAGAATAATGACATTGTATATAACAGCTGCCATCCTCATCCTGCCCATGTCCTAAAGAGCCATTTCACCAGCTCCCATCCATCTGCCTTGCTTTCTCTTGTACCCCAGTACTTCTCGGTTTTTTTCTTTCTCATTTCCCCCATCTCATGTTCTGAATACCCTTGATCATCCCTTTCACTTGGTTCATACCCTTTATCCTCAGTCAACATTCCTTTTCCTCCCACGCCCACCCTCCACCCTCCCACAGGGAGCTCCCAGTTGTGCTCAGTAGCTTCATCTGTCTGCCCTTATGGGCCACACTGTCTCTGGTGTTGGTTTCATGGAGCCCTAGGACCACATACCCAGCTTGCTGCCTTCCCCTCAGAGCCAACAGTAGGGGATTAATGTGGTTTCTCAGCTTGTGGTTGTAACCAGAGACCCTAAGGACTCTTCTCCATTCAGTGCCCATGGACCACACATTCCCCACTGCCAGCCTCCTCCCACACTCCCTCTGCAGCATTGTTCAAGGTGCATGGTTCCCAGGAGGTCCCCAGAAGGTCAGGAGTGGGGCTGGTCCACTCCCTCTTTAGCAGGTTTGCTTCATAGCCTCTTTGCAGGTGCATCGTAGAGAAGCCAGTGCCCTGTGCTGTCTACTGAGCAACATTGATTGGAGAGAAAAAAAGTCCTCTTTTGTTTTCTCAACAAGTTGCCATTTAAGTGCTGGTGCTTATATATTTGAACTTGCCAAATTAATATCTGAACTTCGTTGTGCTGACCCTTCTAAGTGAGTTTTTTGAAAATAAGTCTCCGGTTTTGAAGGACTATCCCATTTTTAGCCCACGTACAGGGAATCTATCATCTGCAAATAATTAGACAGTGAGAATTATATTGTATTGCTAATGAGCAGATGTGCATACTTATAGTGGAGGAACAGCTGCACACATACAAAATGCAAAAACGACCCAAACCCAGCATTATGAATTCTGAAAGGGACTGCATTCTTTTAAGAATTTCAGAAACAGGAAAAAAAAAAAGAAACAAAGAATTTAACTGATACTTTTCTTTATTAATTGTTCTTTCAGTCTGTACTTTTCCTTGCATAACATTATCACACATGGACATAGCATCTTTGCTACTTGCAAATGTGCTATTTGCACTTTCAAATCCCTCTCTCATATAATACTGTAAAGCTTATATTTAACATTTTTCCTCTTTCTAGTGTTTTAAGGATTTGATGCCTACAGACTCAATGACAGACTCCTACTGGGTGTTTACTCTGGGCTGGGCATAGTGCTAGGTTCTTAATGTGCCTGTGATTCCATTTGATCCTTAAAGCAATGCAAGAGTAGGCAGTCTTAGACCCATTTTACAGATGAACAGATGGGCCCAGGGAGGTGAAATGATTTGCTGTGAGCCAGTTAGTACATTATTGTCAGAGCTGGGATTTGGACCTACCAGTTCAATTTCAAACCTTGTGTTACTTCCATGGTATGGTATGTGGTCCTGCATTGTCGCTAGATGCTATGGACTGACAGAATACACAGCTGCACCCTAACCTGCAACAGCAGCAAATTATCCAATGAAGAGCATCTGTCCTCGTGAGCACCTTGTAATAGCTCTTACAATTTTGTAATCCTTTTAAGGATTTTCAGTATGAAAAAGTTGAAGTAGACTTTTTTTATATACTATAAATCAAAATTTGTAATGGATAGTGTGGTAGCAGTGTGTGTGTGTGTGTGTGTGTGTGTGTGTGTGTGTGTGTGTGTGTGCACTCGCTCAGTCATGTCTGACTCTTTGTAGCCCCATGGACTGTACCCCTCCAGCTCCTCTGTCCATGAGATTTCCCAGGCAAGAATACTGGAGTGGAGTGGGTTGCCATTTTCTTCTCCAGGGGATCTTCCTGACCCAGGAATCAAACTCATGTCTCTTGAGTCTCCTGCATTGGCAGGTGGATTCTTTACCACTGACACCACCTGGGAAGCCCCAGAAGAGTTTAGGAATGCTACTATCTTTTGTCAGCCTATACAAAGGGCATGTGTCTGAGAATTTCCCTTGAAAGATGTGATTGGATCAGTGAATTCAAATAGACTTTTGCAGACTTTCAGCCAGGAAGAATTCCACACATCTTAGATTGGAATGGTTAGGTCATTTAAACTTTGCTGATCAGTTCCTGAAATAATGTAAAATCAGTAAGAAGAAATGAAGTCAGAAGAATTAATTCACATAAAAGAATTTTAAATTAGATAAGAGGAAAAATTAGAAATGATAACATTGGTAGAAACTAGAATTTCCAGGTTCTTAATGGCAGACTAGCTCTTTGGATCAGCTATCTCATCAAAAGCCACTCAACTTGTTGGATAAGATATAAAAAACATATTAAAAGCATCACATCAAAATACTGATGAAATGATTATGAATTACCATGTTAAAATTGAAGCGAACACAGGAATCTAGAAAGGTAAACAGGGGGCTAAAACCCTTTTGCTCTAGGAAGTTTGCCAGTTCCAGAAGAGTTGAGTTGTGTCTGATTCTGTGATCCTATGGACTGCACTACGAGCGGAGGAGTGGAGGCTCCTCTGTCCTCCACTGCTTCCTGGAGTTTGCTCAAATTCATGTCCATTGCGTCTGTGGTACTATTTAACCATCTCATCCTCTGCTGCCCCCTTCTCCTTCAGTCTTCCCCAGTGTCAGAGTCTTTTAAATACAATCCAATGTCAAACAGCTTGAAACCATGTATAACAATGTATGACTGCAGGACAACTTCCTTGTGCTAAGAAGTAAACACCAGGGCTGGCAGAGGGATGGTGGCAGAACCTGTGGGCTAGGTGGGAAGCTCACCCTCTGCAAGGAAGGGAAGTGGGGACCGCTGCTGCCAAGGAGTGAGGAGACACCTGGAGGCCAAGGGTCAGGCCACCACTATCTCCTCCAGCAGCAGACACCATAGAGATCATGCAGCCGGTGGGTGCACTGGCCACCAACGGTGACTCTGCGCACAGGTGGCAGTGTAGAAGCCAAGATGGGAGCTTTCAGAAGTACTTTCAGAAAAATAAGAGTGAACCTCAGTACGCAAACACAGGGAACTGAAAAACCACAGTAAACCTTGTTACTGAGTTTGAGAGCAGAAGAGAATGCAATTATACACTTAACAAGTTCTTTCCATATCTGGACCCCTGCCTGTCTATAATCAATTGTCCTCAGATGGAGAACTGAGTTCTAAAAGGTTGCAACATTCTTGAAGTTATGCAAAGAATTAAAGTAGCGTGTGGCTTATCTAGGAGGTAAAGAGGGGAATGGCTTCTGCTTGGTTGGTGCCCTCTTGAACAGAAATACTTTTGCTCAGCTTAAGATCAAGCCCTGAGCCTTTGGAGTGGGAGTACTGACTCCAAGACCCTAGACTACCAGAGAACTAACCCTAGGGAGTATCAAATAGTGAGAACTCACACAAACGAAACCACTTGGATACAAGACTCAGCATCACCCAACCATCAGTAGCACCCTGGGCAGGATGCCTCATCTAAGCAAAAATCAAAACAAAAATACAAACCCAGTCTTCAGCAGACAGGATTACCACCTCACTCACTCTTGCCAATCAGAGGAAAAACAAAGAAACAAACAAAAACTCAGCAGAATTCTCATGTTATGTAAAGCTTGCACAAAACAAAAAGGAAGAAAGAATTCAACCTTCTTCAAGGAAATAAGTCAACTTTCCTTGAAGCCTGGGAAAAGGAGACTTCAAACACAATACATTAAAAAAATAATGAAAAGGCAGAGAAATACTACACAGGTGAAGGAACAAACTAGAAACTCAGAAGTCCAAATAAATGAAGAGGAAATAGGCAAACTACCTGAAAAAGAATTCAGAACAATGATAGTAAAGATAATCAAAAACCTTGAAAACAAAATGGAGAAAATGCAAGAATCAATTAACTAAGACCCAGAAGAATTAAAGAATAAACATACAGAGACGAACAACACAATTACTGAAATTAAAAATACTCTAGAAGGAATCAATAGCAGAATATCTGAAGCAGAAGAATGAATGAGTGAGCTGGAAGATAAAATGGTGGAAATAATTTCTGAAGAGCAGAATAAAGTAAAAAGAGTGAAAAGAACTGAGGATAGTCTCAGAGACCACTGGGACCATATCAAATGCACTAAAATTTGAATTATAGGGGTCCCAGAAGAAGAAGAAAAAAGAAAGGGTATGAAAATTTTTTTGAAGAGATTATAGTTGAAAATTTCCCCAACATGGAAAAGGAAATAGTCAATCAAGTCCAAGAGGCACAAAAAGTCCCATACAGGATAAACCCAAGGAGAAACACACCAAGACACATACTAATCAAACTAACAAAGACTAAACACAAAGAAAGAATATTCAAAACACCAAGGAGAAGCAACAAGTAACATACAAGGGAAACCCCGTATGCTTAACAGCTGATCTTTCAGCAGAAACTCTGCAGGCCAGAAGGGAATGGCAGGATATATTTAAAGTATTGAAAAGGAAAAATCTACAACCAAGATTACTATACCTGGCAAGGATCCCATTCAAAATTGATGGAGAAATAAAAAGCTTTTCAGACAAGCAAAAGTTAAGAGAATTCAGTACCATCAAACCAGCTTACAACAAATGTTAAAGGGACTTATTATAATCAAGAAATACAAGAGAAGAAAAAAGATCTACAAAATCAACCCCAAACAATTAAGAAAATGTCAATAGGAACATATACATCAATAATTACTTTAAATGTAAATGGATTAAATACTCCAACCGAAAGACACAGACTGGCTGAATGGATACAAAAACAAGACGCATATATGTGCTGTCTATAAGAAACCCGCTTCAGACCTCAAGACACATATAGACTGAAAGTGAGAGGCTAGAAAAATATATTCCATGCAAATGGGAAGCTAAAGAAAGCTAGCGCAGAAATCTTCATATCAGACAAAACAGATCTTAAAGAAGATTATAATAGATAAGGAAGGACACTACATAATGATCAAGGGATCAATCCAAGAGGAAGACATATCAACTGTAAATATCTATGCACCCAACATGGAAGCACCTCAATACATAACACAAACACTAACAGACATAAAAGGAGAAGTTGACAGTAACACAATAATAGTAGGACCCTTCAAACACCCCACCACTCACACCAATGGACAGATCATCAAAGCAGAAAATTAATAAGGAAACACAAGTCTTAAATGACACATTAGATGAGATGGATCTCATTGATATCTTCAGGACATTCCATCCAAATGCAGAAGAATGCACCTTCTTCTCAAGTGCAGATGGAACATTCTCCAGGCTAGACCACATCTTAGGTCACAAATCAAACCTCAGTAAATCTAAGAAAATTGAAATTGTATCAAGCATCTTCTCCAACCACAATGCTATGAGACTAGGTATCAATTACAAGAAAAAAAACACAAACACATGGAGATTAAACAACATGTTTAAAAATAACCAATAGATTACTGAAGAAATCAAAAGGAAAATTAAAAAATTTCTAGAAACAAATAGCAGTGAAAACACAATGACTCAAAACCANAACCGGGGTCTCCTGCATTGCAGGCAGATTCTTTACCAACTGAGCTATGAGAGAAGCCCGTTTTGTAATGAAAACACGTAAACTGTATTTACGGAGAGGACGCTGTTGCATGCGTACGAGACTGCAAGCCTGGTACAGCCTGACTTTCCAGTGCATGAACTGGAGACTCTGTGCGTGCCTCCACCGCAGCGTGCCTCCACCGCAGCATGCCTGCCTGTCTCCACTGCAGTGTGCCTGCTTAAAATCAGTATTTTTTTTTTTTACTACAGTTTATTATATTTTTTTGCGCTGCGCTAGGTCTTCAGCGTGTGGAGTCTGGGTTGCGACATCTCGGCTTCGCTCTGGGGCACAGGCTCTGGAGTGCAGGCTCAATTGCCCGATGGCGCGTGTGGAGTCTGGGTTGCGACACCTCGGCTTCCCTTTGGGGCACAGGCTCTGGAGGGCAGCGTGGTTGCCCCGTGGCGCGTGGGGTCCTAGAGCTTCCCAGGCAATGCATTGTTACAGACTCTGCCTGCCAATGCAGGGAGCACAGGGGACGCAGTTCAGTCCCTGGGTCGGAATGATCCCCTGGAGAAGGAAATGGCAACGCACTCCAGTGTTCTTGCCTGGGAAATCCCAAGGACGGGGGAGCCAGCCGGGCTGCAGTCCATGGGATTGCACAGAGTCAGACACGGCAGCACGCACAGGTACATGTGCTTATGCAGAATCCTAGGCTCCTGACCAGGGGTCGAGCCCACATCCCACCTTGGAAGGTGGATTCCTGACCCTTGGACACCAGGGAAGCCCCCGCCATCATAGCTGATCAACTCCTTGCTGTCCGGGAATCTCGCTGCAACGACCAGCCAAGGTGTAGGTGGGCACTCCCAGCACCAGACGCGCCATCCTGGGCACCACGCCCCAGCACCAGACACGCCATCCCAGGGCACCACACACCCCGGCACCAGATGCGCCATCCTGGGCACCATGCCCCAGTGTCTCCTCTGTCTTTGACTTTGGAAACTCCGAAGTCACAGACTTGGGTCATGCTTTATCTGGGCGTGTGGGATGAGACGGCCTTCACTCATGTCCTCCGGGGCCAGCTGCCAGCTCGCAGAAGGCACGTCCAACCCTGGAGCTCCTTCTCCCCAGCAGCACGTCCCACCCTGGACCTCCTTCTCCCCAGCAGCACATCCCACCCTGGACCTCCTTCTCCCCAGCAGAGGCACTGCTGACCCTCTGCTGGTTAACGGCTCTGTGACAGGGCCTTTTCATGCTCTTCATGGGGTTCTCTAGGCAAGANACCCTGGACCTCCTTCTCCCCAGCAGCACATCCCACCCTGGACCTCCTTCTCCCCAGCAGAGGCACTGCTGACCCTCTGCTGGTTAACGGCTCTGTGACAGGGCCTTTTCATGCTCTTCATGGGGTTCTCTAGGCAAGAAGACTGAAGCGGTTTGCCATTCCCTTCTCCAGTGGACCACATTTTGTCAGCAAGGAGATCCAACCGGTCCATCCTAAAGGAAATCGGTCCTGAATGTCCATTGGAAAGACTGATGCTGAAGCTGAAACTCCAATACTTTGGCCACCTGATGCAAAGAGCTGACTCTTGGAAAAGACCCTGATGCTGGGAAGTATTGAAGGCGAGAGAACGGGATGACAGAGGATGAGATGGTTGGATGGCATCACCTCTCAGCGGACATGAGTTTGAGCAAGCTCTGGGAGTTGGTGACGGACAGGGAGGCCTGGCGTACTGCAGTCCACGGGGTCGCAAATAGTTGGACACGACTGAGCGACTGGACTGAATGGACACAGGGCCTGGGTGTCAGGAAGAACGCAGATGGAAGGTTCCAGGAGGCAGGGAGGGCGGAGTGGAGGGCCTGGGAGAAGCCACAGGGCTGGACGTGCAGAGGGAAGGTGCGCGGGGGCCGTTCCACCTCGCTGGTGTCGCCGGGCTGGCTGGAGGTTCGGAGTGGGCTAAACACGCACCTGGCACCTCCAATGCACTCAGCACTTTCCCATGAAGACCCCAGACTGCGGAGGAGGGCCGAGCGTCAGAAGCTGGCTGGTGCGGGGCTCCAGAGCAGGGCCCTGGAGGCATGAGCCACGCGGCGACGGGCTCTGTCCTGGCTTGGGCCCAGGGGTCCCCAGCCCACAGCAGGGGTGACGGATGCAGGGTCCACGGCAGGCACCCCTCTTCCCGCCCGCCTGGTCAGTCGGCACACCGAGAGGGGGAACTCTGTGGGGGCCTGGGTGTCACCCGCTGCCGTGAGGCAGTGCAGAGCCTCATGAAGGAGAGAGCCGGGCGGAGGGGAGGGGCCAGAGAAGGGGCCTCTCCCCAGGTCAGGAGGGCAAACAGAGGTGGAGTCCGGANCGAGAGGGGGAACTCTGTGGGGGCCTGGGTGTCACCCGCTGCCGTGAGGCAGTGCAGAGCCTCATGAAGGAGAGAGCCGGGCGGAGGGGAGGGGCCAGAGAAGGGGCCTCTCCCCAGGTCAGGAGGGCAAACAGAGGTGGAGTCCGGACACCCGGCTCCAGAGCCGGGATCTTCCCTGTCTCCTCTTAAGAGCAACGTGGGAGGCTTTCCATACTGGGGGGCACAGGAGTCCCTAAGTCCCACATGGGGACAGAGGGTGTGGGGGTCTACTCACCTCCCCAGGAGGGCCAGCGGTGGCAGGGAGCACCCAGCAGTGATAGGGAGTACCCAGCAGTGATGGGGAGCACCCAGCATTGATAGGGAGCACACAGCAGTGATGGGGAGCACTCAGCGGTGGCGGGGAGCATGCAGCAGTGGCAGGGAGCACCCAGCAGTGATGGGGAACACTCAGCGGTGGTGGGGAGCACACAGCGGTGGAAGGGAGCACTCCGCAGTGGCAGGGAGCACTCAGCGGTGGCGGGGAGCACGCAGCAGTAACAGAGCACCCAGCAGTGGCAGGGAGCACTCAGCGGTGATGGGAAACACCCAGTGCTGGTGGGGAGCACCCAGCGGTGGTGGGGAACACACAGTGGTGGTGGGGAGCACCCAGCGGTGGTGGGGAGCACCCAGCACTGGCGGGGAGCACCCAGCGGTGATGAGGAACACAGTGGTGGTGGGGAGCACCCAGCGGTGGTGGGGAGCACTCAGCGCTGGCGGGGAGCATTCAGTGGTGATGGAGAACACACAGTGGTGGTGGGGAGCACCCAGTGCTGGCCGGGAGCACTCAGCGGTGACGGAGATCACTCAGCACTGGCAGGGAGCATGCAGCAGGAACAAGGAGCACCCAGCGGTGGCGGGGAGCACTCCTAGAGCATGGCACTCAGCCCATGTGTCGGGTTTAAGTCCAGGTCTCCAGGCAAGGATCCTGGGAACCTGAACCCCAGGTTTCTTATTCTAGAAAGTGAATAATGACAGTACCTTCTGCACAGAGAATTGTGCTGACAGAGTTATCCACATGCAATGCTCAGAACAGGACTGGGTCACCACCAACTTCAAAAATAGGTGAAAAATAAGAACCATTGTCCTCAGCCTCCATGGGCACTGTGCCAGGACGCCTCAGACACCAAACCCATGGATGCTCAAGTCTTTCATATACACGTGGCACACCTCCCTCCTGGACACTTTAATTCACCTCTAGATTGCTGAGAACACCTCACACAATGTAAATACCGTGTGACTAGTTATAAACACAATGTAAACACTATATAAATAGTTATTGGTATGTGGAAAATTCAAATTTTGCTTTGTGGAACTGTTTAGAATTTTTTTCAAATATTTTCACTCTACAGCTGGTTGAATCCTCAGACGTGGAGGAGAACCCCCAGATACAGAGAGCGTGACTGTATACCATTTGTCCCAGCAGGCCCACTCCTAGGCACATGCCCAAGAGAAGTAAAGTCAGGTGTCCTGTCAAAAATCTGCCCTCAAATGTTCATAGCACTGGCATTCACAATGTCAAACACCAACCGAAACGCCATCGACAGATGGATAAATACACTGTGGTTTACCCCTGCCTTGGGACATCACTCAGCAGCTCGGAGGAACAAAGGCCGGATTTGTGACATGTGGACTGACCCTGAAAGCAGAAGCCCACCAGATGAATGATTCTCTTATATGAGACATCCAGAGAGACAGACTGACAGAGACAGAAGACAGACGTCCGGAGAGACAGACTGACAGAGACAGAAGACAGACGACCCCCTGGTCGGAGCTCGGAGAGGAAGGAGGACAGGGTGACCACTGATGCAAACAGCTTTCTTTCTGGGTGAACAAGCTCTGAAGTTAGCTGTTGGTGCTGGCTGCAAAACTCTGCTAAAACTCACCAGCTGTGCATTCAGGTGACTGCACTGTGTGGCATGCAAGTTACACCTCAGTCAGGGTTTTTTAAAAGTAAAAAACCTGGGGTCTTCCCTGGTGGTCCAGCAGTTAAGATTCTGAGCTTCCCCTGCAGAGGGTGCGGGTTCAATCCCTGATCAGGGTTAAACTAAGTTCCCGGATGCTGCGTGGCATGGCCAAAAAAAAAAAGTAAAACCCTGTAAAGCTCCAAGGGAAGGGCTTTGATCACAGTTTTGGGAGCAAGGAGACAGGCCAGGGAGCCCCAGCAACAGCCCACAGCTGGCTGGCTGCAGGGTCCGACTTGGGACTCTGAGTTACAGAATTCCACGTCCGAGGTTCTTCCTGAAGGTTTTCCTGAATCCAGCCTGAAGCCCAAACATCGAGGGAAAAGCCTCCGCTCACCCCGCCATCGAGCCCTCAGGAAGTGCTCCCACCTCTGAATGCCCCTCCAGCTTCCTGTGGGATCTGAGGCCACAGACAAGGTCACAGGGGACAGGCACCTGCTCGGGACCCTACACTCCAGCTCCGGCCGACACCTTTAGGAAGCAGAGGCGGTGGCGGAGGGAACGCAACAGGCTCTAGGGTGTGTGCGCTCCAGGGGCGCTGCAGGCAGGCTGGGCTCCTGCTCAAAACCGCTCGACAGAGGCCAGAAGGTTGAAGGCAGGAGGAGAAGGGGACGTCAAAGGATGAGATGGCTGGATGCCATCACCGACTGGATGGATGTGAGTTTGAGCAAGCTCTGGGAGTTGGTGAGGGACAGGGAGGCCTGGCGTGCTGCAGTCCATGGGGTCACAGAGTCGGGCACGACTGAGCGACTGAACTGAACTGATGTCTTCTTTAGAGAAATGTCTGTGTCACTCTTTTGCTCACGTTTTGGTTAGGTTGTTTATCTGGTATTGAGCTGCATGAGCTGCTTGTGTATTTTGGGGATTAATCTTTTGTCAGCTGTTTCACGTGCTCTCCCAGGCGTTTCGGTAAATTAGCCACAGCCCTGCAGGAGGCAGGATCTGGACACAGGTGCCTGGCACCGGGGAGGCAAAGCTGAACACCTGTGAGGCGCCAGGCCCAGAGCCCCCAGACCCCACCCGGATGGGTCAGGCCCGGGAAGGTGCAGAGAGTCCACTCTGGGCTGTGCTCTCACCCGAGGCCAGGTGCTGGGGCCCGGGGGATGGTACGCAACCGGCTTCCGGCCGTCAGGCCCAGCCAGGCCCAGCGTGGAGAGCAGGCTGAAGGCCCCTCACCGCCCCTGCCGGGCGGCCGCTCAGAACAGGCAGCAGGCTGCCTGAAGGTTTGGGGTGCGGGCCCTCCCTCCGTTTCTCCACTGCTGCCCCAGGTCCAGCAGCACATGGCCAGCCCCACAGTAGGAGGTCAGCCTGG
>SJYV01022321.1:0-14777 GCA_006410875.1 Neotragus pygmaeus
TTTTGCCTCCTTTGGTAAGTTTGTTACTAGGTTAGGTCTTTTATCTTTTTTGATGTAAAGGTGAACGAGATTGTTTCTTTAATTTCTCTTTCTGATCTTTCATTGCAGGATACAAACTTAACACACAGAAATGTATTGCATTTTTCTATACACTAGCAATATTAATTATGCTTTTTATAATAGAATAAATTTTGTTATCAGGAAATCAATTTTATGAATTAATTTTGAAGTGTTTAGGAAGAGAAATTGAGCTTAACTAAATTAATCTCCTTTGGAATCATACTCACATTGTTCATTTTGTTAATATCTGTTTTTCAGAGGCAAGGCAGTTTGATATCTGATGCAGTGCTTAGAAATGATAACACCTGATACAGTTTTCCAAGATTCTTCTGTGTCTGCCACTATGGTGGATCTTATCCCCACTTTCCTTAATCACAGCACCCTGACAGTAAAGTCAAACAGCATCTCCAGTCTTCAGATGAAGAAATAGTAGCTGGGACTTCTGGTGTCCTGCCTGAGGTCACATAGCTCTTGCATTTGAAACCCAGGTTCAGAGCTGAACTCTCTTGCCCCCAAGGCCCAGACTTTATTTTTGGTTCTCTCTGTTCCCCCTGGTACAAAAAATATGTCATGCTCAGTCATCCGATTTCAGCAGGGATGGACCATTTGATGGCATTTCCCATGGAGTTGCTGAGAGCTAGAATTAGTACCAGGACAGGCTGAACTCAGTCTATTGACAAGTATCCCCAGCTTCCTCGCATCAGTCCTCTCTTTATTGTGACCTCCACCAGGCTGGGTTAAGGAGACCAAAAGGAGGTTTCATACTGCTGGGCTACTGTAAAATGAGTCTTTATCCTCCAGCTGGTCTAGAGGTGACCCTGGACTCAGGGGAGGCCAAAGTGATGTGGACGCCTGTGCCATCCATGCTGTGCACACATTGTAACTTGGGGCCAACACCATGGTGTTTTTAACTTCCCATAGCTGTTTTCCTCAGAAAGTTATTTTGAAAGAACAATATCTTAAAAATATATTTCGGTCAAGTTTGACCTCAAAAAAATAAGCAGAAAGATCTTGTTTTAATTTTAGTCTTTTTTTTTTTTTTTTTTGCGCAACCCATTTAAGAAATAGCATGGAAAAATGATGCAAATAATAAAGCAGCTATCAGAATGGGTGGTGACTTCTGAGGATGTAGAGTGGGAGAGAAAGGTTGCTTTTCCTGTGTGCCCTTTGTACTCCAAGACTTATTTACCATACACATGTGTCAGTTTCATGAAATGAATCAGTATTTGCTGAATTCTAAGGAACATGGGTGTTTGGGAAGAGCTGGAAGTGGGTACAGCCTGTGAAGGGCTTCCCTGGTGGTGCTGCTGCTGCTGCTTAGCTGCTTCAGCCGTGTTCAGCTCTGTGTGACCCCACAGACAGCAGCCCACCAGGCTCCACCATCCCTGGGGTTCTCCAGGCAAAAACACTGGAGTGGGCTGCCGTTCTTTCTCCAATGCATGAAAGTGAAAAGTGAAAGGGAAGTCACTCAGTCGTGTCTGACTCTTCCCGACCTCATGGGCTGCAGCCCACCAGGCTCCTCCATCCATGGGACTTTCCAGGCAAGAGTACTGGAGTGGGGTGCCATCGCCTTCTTTGTCTGGTGGTGCTAGTGGTAAACAACCCGTCTGCCAGTGCAGGAAACTTAAGAGATGAGGGTTCAACCTGTGAGTCAGGAAGACCCCCTAGAGCAGGGAAAGGCAACCCACTCCAGTATTCTTGCCTGGAGAATCCCATGGACAGAGGAGCCTCGTGGGCTACAGCCCACCGGGTCTTAAAGAGTCAGACAGGACTGAAGCAACTTAGCAGATATGCACAGCCTGTGAAATGGAGTGTAGGTAAGCTGATGTCATCCTCACATGAGGCTGGTGCACAGTCAGGGGCTCCCAGCATGAAAGTGGTACAAGGTCTTCATAGGGATGCACAGGATGAAGCAGCCAAGAATAGCCATTAACTGAATTCCTGCTGATATAAATACCAAGGTAAAGTCATAACCAGCCACTTGGAAAAGAAGAGACTGGCCAAGGATTGATAGACTTATCTTCTCCCTGCTTTAGGAGGAAAAGAATGACCACAGGACTCAGACTATCACCATCACATCCAGGAATCAAGCTGTTATCCCCCGCCTCCCACCTCCAGGGAAATTGTATGACCTTCCAGTTAATTCAGCTGAATGAAACTCCCCAGGTCTAAAGAAAGGAAAGCCTGCGGAAGTGGGGTGGTAGGGCTTTTGACTTAGACTTGAAAGTCATTTTAAAGACTGTGCATTAATTAGATCAGTAGGTTGGCAAATGTCCTCTATAAAGAACCGGATAGAAGATGCTTCAGGCTTCCCAGGCTGTAGAGTGTTGCCATTTCTCTACTCCGTCCTTGCAGCGTGGAAGCAGCCTCAGACCATAATGAGTAGCTGTGGTTGTATGTCAGCAAGGCACACAGATTCATCAGGCAGAAAAACAACTTACTTTTAGAGTCAGATAGTTCATTACTTACATAGACAATGAAAGTAAGAACAGAAAATGTATCAGCTACCCAAGTTCCTTGGGCTTCCCTGTTGTCTCAACAGGTAAAAAAGCCTCCTGCCAATGTGAGAGACATAGGAAATGTGGGTTTGATCCCTGAGTCAGGAAGATTCTCTGAAATAAAGGAAATGGCGACCCACTCTAGTATTCTTGCCTGGGAAATCCCGTGGACAGAGGAGCCTGGTGGGCTATAGCTCATGGAGTCACAGAGTCGGACACAACTTAGCAACTGAGCTGCTAGGCAACTACAATCCAGGTCCCTTATCCCACAGATGACACCAAAACAAAGCGACGCAGGTTCCTTATCTCACAGCTGATAACCCACAGAAGAACTTGGGCCCCACATGGCTGAGGAACTGGGTACGTGCTACAGTTTTATGCCTCCAACTATACTCTAAGTAGGGGCGAGAGTAGGGGGCAGAAACCCGTAGGCCTTGTTAGAACTCAGGAGGCAATGAGAAACTATCTCATGAAATCCTCCCTGGAAGACAGCGAGGTGGAAGGGAAGCAGCTCTGTAGCAGGTGCTCATAATCGTCCCACGTGCATGATCGGAAGCGTCCCAGGGCCCTCCACCAAAGCTTAGGTCAGCTCTGGTTAAGCTTTGCCCGACATGGAGATGTGACAGTCACCAGGATACCAGGGCCAAGGATCTGCATACCCTGTGTTTCAGTGAGACTTCAGGGAGTAGGCTGGATTAGGACCGCAGCCTGTCATTTACCGATTCCTGAATTAGATTATTGTCATATATGCCTTTCGAGTGAAGCAATGTGCCTTGCATCATTATATACACTAACATTTAAAATTGGGTGTTAAATTACATCCATTAAGTATTAAATTACATAATTTAACTCTAAACCCAGTTAATATTTTCTGCTCTCAGACACTCATCAAGTTTTTATTTTTTATTTGACACCCACCACAATTATGAGCTAAGATAAACCTATTAGGCTGTAGAGTCAACATTTCACAGATGAGGAATTGGATGGGAATCAGAGAGAGATTGTACAAAGACTCATCAGTCACAGAACAGAAACTAGAATCCTGAGTGTGGGCTGCCAGGGCAGGCTTCCTTGTGCCCTTGAGAACATGAACTCCAACGGCTGGCACTGTCTTTCTAGGCTCCTTGTGGCCAGCATGTGCCTGGCCAGAGACAGGCTCAGTAAATACTTACCAAATTAACAAATGGATACTCTGCCTCTCTCTTTTCTACTATTTTTCTTCATGACCTAAAAAAACAAACAAAAAAAAACACCCTAAATTCTTTAGAAACTGTAAAGCTTTCTTTAAAGAAACGTATGCATGCATGAGTGATAAGTTGCTTCAGTCATGTCTGACTCTGAGCCACCTTATGGACTATCGTCTACCAGCCTCTGCTATCCATGGGATTCTCCTGGCCAATGGGATCAAATCCACATCTTACATCTCTGCATTGTAAGACAGGTTCTTTACCACTAGCACCACCTGAAAAGTCCACAGAAAAGTGTAGTAGTGATATAAAACATTACCCAAAGGATGCAGGGATCGAACCCAGGTTTCCCGCATTGGAGGCAGACACTTTAACCTCTGAGCCACCAGGGAAGCCCCCTGGAAGCCCTTAGTCCTTAGGTATTTGTTTTATTTTTGCCTTGTTATAAAAAACTATTTGGAGAGAGAAGAAAAGCTGAGAACTGGAAGAACCACAGCCTATATATAACATAAGAGACATCTCTTTTAAATTTTGTTTATACAACTGGAGGGAAAGAGGAAACCATTAAGAAAAACCTTTAACTCCCTTTTTGAATGGGTGTCTAGTTATCCCCTTCAAATAACTAGAATTCAAATTCTAGTTAGCCTGTAATTAAAAAAAAAAATTAACTCCTCATGAGGATGATTTAATATCAAAATTAGGTTACTGCAGGATGTATATTATTTGAAAGAAAAGTTTTAAGAGGTGGAGTTAATAACTGGTACCTTTATTAATGAAATATTCTCTAAAAGTGTCACTTGCCTGATGAGACAAACGCAGTGAATAGAGAGAAATTGCAGAATCCCCAAAAAGTCCTCCAGCAAGACAAACTTAACCCCTCAGTTATGAATCACATAAACATCAAAAGGATGTTTTGACAAGTACCCATTTTACAAAGTAAATATTCTCCCTTTAAAAGGAACTTGCTGCTGTTCAGTTGCTAAGTCATGTCCGACTCTTTGTAACCCCAGGGACTGCAGCACGCCTGGCTTCCCTGTCCTTCACTGTCTCCTGGAGTTTGCTCAAGCTCATGTCCATCAGGTCGGTGATGCCATCCAGCCATCTCTTCCTCTGTCATTTCCTTTTCCTTATGCCTTCCATCTTTCCCAGCATCAGGGTCTTTTCCAATGAGTCCACATGATATTTACAACTGTAAAATACATGCCAACATGCTGATTACAACCCTGAAAGAGTGGGTTGAAGGTGGGCTTGAAGTGGAACACGGTTCCTTCCAGCAGAGTCATTAAGTCACATACCCAAGTCCTGGGCAGAGTGGATAAGGAACAGACAAAACATGATACATAGAACAAGAACATGTGTGAATTAGACTCGTAAATTAAGAAATATGTCATACTATGCTTCATTAATATTCAGGGGAAATGGGGGTTATGTGAAGTAGGACGCTTACAATTTGGGAGGAATTCTCTATTTTAAAGGGAATTCTCTGTTCTAAGGAAAAGAATATCAACTACTAACAACAACAACAAAAAATTCTCGAGTTAATCACAGAATCTTACAAGGTCTCATGAAGTAAGGAACTTCAGTCT
Source organism: Neotragus pygmaeus (assembly GCA_006410875.1). Classification (NCBI taxonomy): domain Eukaryota; kingdom Metazoa; phylum Chordata; class Mammalia; order Artiodactyla; family Bovidae; genus Neotragus; species Neotragus pygmaeus. Next base: position 5,332 of record SJYV01022321.1, read on the forward strand.
GCATTAGGATCATGGTACATCCACCTTTGACAATGATGCAGACATATATTTGATCCAGGTAGAAAATGAAAGCAAAGAAAACATATAAGTGTCCTCTTGCAGAGATGCTATGGGCTGCCCCCACAAACTAAGAATTATGATTACACTTTTTTCCTTCTCTTCTTTTGTCAAATGTGTTAAAGTAATCATATTGTCATTACAATGGAGAATAAATTTGTCAAATCCGCTAGTACAGGTTCTTAGCTTTCCTTAGTCACCCAACAGTTTTGGGTTTCACTCTCTGGTTGGTTTCCTAAATGAGCATGTTACTGTCTTCTAAATGGCAGTCTGGGTTCCCAATAGTCATCTTGGATAGAGTTTTAAAATCAGTGTAATTACCAGTCTTTTGTACCTCATTTGTGTTGAAAGGCAAACTAAAGGAATCACACTGCAAGGTTTCATTATTTAATGTCCACTCTACTGGCCTCCTGTTTTTGAGCTTGCAGATTGAAAGCTATGTAATGAACTCTATTCCACCACTCCTTCAAACTGGGGTGCTGGAGAAGACTCCTGAAAGTCCCTTGGAGAGCAGGGAGATCAAACCAATCAATCTTAAGGGAAATCAACCCTGAATATTCATTGGAAGGACTGATGCTGAAGCTGAAGCTCCAGTATTTTGATGTGAACAGCCAACTCATTGGAAAAGTCCCTGACGCTAGGAAAGATTGGGGGCAGAAGGAGAAGAGGGCATCAGAGGATGAGAAGGCTGGATGGCATCACTGATGCAATGGGCATGAACTTGTGCAAACTTCGGGAGAGGGTGAGGGAGAGGGAGGCCTGGCATGCTGCAGTCTGTGGGGTCGCAAAGAGTCAGACATGATTGGGTGACTGAACAACAGTGCTCTGTGGGCAAGTTTGGGCTGCAGCAAGCTTATAGGCAGCACCAGATTTTTGCATCTGAGTTATTCTCAACAGAAACACCTTGGCCTTTATTCCCTGAGTCCCCATAAGATTGTATTTGCAGCCTGGTCCAATGAATTAGTGATTCTTAAGGAAATCATCATCCCTCTGTCAACACAAAGCAGCTCCCATATGGAAAGATCCTGAGCTCCGGATTCAGGTGGATTTGGATAAGCCTTTAGCTTGATGTGTGATTGCGAGCAAGTGACTCAGTGTGTTAAGTGTTAGTCACTGATTCATGTGTGACTCTTGCAACCCCATGGACTATAGCCCTCCAGCCTCCCCTGTCCATGGCATTATCCAGGCAAGAATACAGGAATGGGATGCTGTTCCCTTCTCCCGGGGATCTCACTGATCCAGGGATGGAACTCAGTCTCCTCCATTGCAGGCAGATTCTTTACCATCTTAGCCACCAGGAAAATGAAAAGACAGAGCCCATATAATGGGTCTGAGAGATAAAAAGAATTCAGTGTGAGAGGCTCCTCGCCTTTCCTGCCTGAGTACTATATTTGGTTCACGTAGTTCCCGAGGAGCCAGGGCTGCTGTTATACACGTGTTTTGCCTTCTTTGTCCAGATATGCTTCATTTGCCTCTGGACCAAACAGAGAGCACACTGAGCTGTCAAGAATTTGTTCTCCCACCTTTAAACAGCTTCCCATTGTCTGAGATGGAGGGGACCCATCAGGCTAGATTCAGCTCCTTGCATTCAGTTATTTACCTAGCTGTAGTCTATTTGGGCACAGGGATTTTCTACCACAGCCACACTCTGTGTGTAGGTGAGTGACGTCAGCATGGTCCCATCCAATTGGCAGGTGCATCTGTCAGTGGAAATTCAGTAATCCCCTGTTTCAAGTGAGTGGATACCTGTCTTTACAAGAGGGGTTGAGGTTCAGACACCAATGGAGGCTGACCAGTGCCAGGTGTGAGGACAGTCAAGTGCTTATCTTTGGTGCTGTCACCAGGCCCTTCCCAAAGGTTGGGCAACAGAGAATCCAGAGGCAATGTGGGCACCACACTTGCCTCCACTATTCTGCCGAGATCGGTGGATGTCCTTCCTGGGATGGACTGTGCTAACACCTTGGCTCGAGCCTCATTCACTCAGTCATGGGCAATCTGTTGAGTGAATTGTAAGAAGCCAACATATTTCCCTCCCCACTCTGGACTTAATTCCCTATAGGGTTTTGTGTAAAAATTAAAATATGTGACTTGACACCTTGTACATTCTTCAGGTGCTGCTGTTGACCCTTTGACCTCTCCTGTGTCCTCTGATTCTGCCCACTAAACCCTCATGCGCAGAAGGGTTTCTCTTGATTAAACATGAGGTGGGCACAAAGTAATTGTGTCTTCATTGTTTTCCTTGATTGGCCAGGGAGGAGAAGGTACTGGAACCCAGAGTTACCTCTCTTGTACAGAGAGGCAACTGAGTTCCCATAGAGAGGATAGGATACCAAAATGTAGACTTTTCCCGGAAAGAAGACTCCAGTGACGCTCGTCTTTTTCTCCTGGCGCAGGATGCAGCATTTTCCCGTCACTTGGAAATTCCTTCAACAGCCCTGAGCTGGGAAGGGCTCATGTTTGCCCTCTGGGCCCCTTTTGTCCCTAAGTACAAAACTGGACAGCCTGCCTTCCCTGGAGAGCTTCACTTTCAAAGGGCAGAATGGCCTTTCCAGAAAATCTTTGTGTTTGGACCAGAGAAAAGTCCCCAGTGACTGAGGTCCACCCAGAGGCCAAAATAAACAGCTCAGTAATCTATGTGGGAAAACTGGGTAAGCAGAACTCTCTGTATCGCATCAGAAACCAAAATTGATCACAATTGCTCAATTTCCAGAAAGCATTTTTGATTTGCTTATTTCAGACACCCTCCATTTTTTTCACTATTTGTTTAAACTATTAATTTTCCCATAATGCCTCACTGCAAAACTTAATCTAGCTCAGTTTTAAAACAGGAAAACCTGAGTGTTCTATCTCCCTACTAAGATTTTAACTAAAAACCATTTGCTTACTATTACCAGCAGCGCAAATCAGTTATTTGAACTTGATGATAAAAGCAAATTGAAATGTGAAAAATCTTCATTTTATTTAATCAGTGTAATTTAATGACAAGCCAATAATGAATAGCTTTTAATATATTGAATGTTACTGACTAATTGAAATTCTAGTTCATTAACTTTCTCTACAAATCATAGCCTTTAGAAGGCTATGCATCATGAGTGTGGACACATTTTTATTGGTAATTATGTCTTCTGTTTACTTGGCATGTGTCCTAACTTTTAAAAAAATGCTGTTTCAAATGTACTTGTATCTCAGTTCTTCTTGGGGAGTTATGAATTAATCTTCTAGTAGATGTCATATACATCCAATACACCACAGACAAATTCCTCATGCATAAGCAAAGCACCATTTTAATTGCATCACTACGCTTCTCTGGAATCTTGAGGAAACTTCAGCCCAGCCAAGCTGCTTGGCTTACCTCCTTGATCATGCCATGGGCATGTGACTCTGTGTTGTCCTTCCCAGAGCCGTAATGACCAAGGGTGTTCTTCTTACTCAGCTATTCCCCAGCTTCATTCAAAGGCCAATTTCCTGGAACTCATCTGGGCCACGGCTCTTTCCTCTGACTCCTGTAGCTCCGGTTGTCTGGACTTGTTACTTAACAGTCATCAACTCTGGTGTCAAGCAATGATCATGACCATGGTCTTCCTCCCTCACTGGGCTGCAAATTCATTCCTGATTCTTGTGCCTTCAAACCACGGCACTGTGCGAACATATGCAAGTAGTTAAAAAATCATTATAAATTAACCCAAATGTGTAGCTGAAATACCCAAAGGGACACATTCTGGTGTGACACATCCCCTTATTAAATAAAGGCCCCAAGGTATTCACAGAGTTAGTATTTTTGGAATACAGTGTTAAAGATGCTCTCAAAAATCAACCGCATATATTAATTTGTAATTATGTTTAGAGGTTAAGGATAAAGGGCTTCCCAGGTGGTACCAGTGGTAAAGAATCCGCATGCCAATGCAAAAGAACAAGAGACACAGTTTCAATCCCTGGGTCAAAAAAACCCCCTGGAGTAGGAAATGGCAACCCACTCTGCTATTCTTGCTTGGAAAATTCTGTGGACGGAGGAGCCTGCCGGGCTATATAGTCCATGGGGTTGCAAAGAGCTGGACACGACTGAGGATATATGGATGCATTAAGTAGAACAGCTATGTACATCCCATCTCAAAATACTTTGTTCTGTTTGGTTGCTTTTTTCCTTAACTACATGATGTAATTTAATCCTCAGAATAGCCCAGTGAGGTGAGCATTATTATTCCAGTTTTATAGAAGAGGAAACGGGGTGGGGGGGGATATGTTCCAGTCAGATTTACCAGTTGAAGAGTTTGTGGATGTCTTAGAATGCATTTTTCAGAAAATGAAAGTGTTAGTTGCTCAGTTGTGTCCACCTCTTTAGGACCTAATTATAATAGATTATAAACCACCAGGCTCCTCTGTCTATGGGATTCTCCAGGCAACAGTATTGGAGTGGGTACCATTTCCTCCTCCAGGGGGTCTTCCCAACCTAGGGATTGAACCTGGGTCTCCTGTATTGCAGGCAGTTTCTTTACAGTCTGAGCCAGGAGGGAAGCCCTTCTTCAGGAAGGTTACTGTCTAATTAGAATGTTTTTATCTTAATTTTAGTAGTGTAATGCTTTTAATGCAGCTCAAAGTAAAAGCAGATTCTGAAGTATATGGTGACTTAGTGATTAAGAATAAGACACCTGAGATTGTCTTAGAAATTAAGGCACTATCATTCAAGAACAGATAAATTATTCTCTCTCTCACTATCATCATCATGATAATACAAATAAATTGTGATATTTGACATGTGATTGATTCTTGCACAAAATTTGGGAAACACTTTAAAGATGCATGCAGCATTTACAAGGAAACCTAAGTCCTTAGGGAGGGAGGCTGGAGCACTCAGCAGATTCTACACACCAAGCTTCTTCCAAAATCCCACCTCCATTTAGGTGTTTCTTTAGACTCTCAAGCTCTCTCCCAGCTGGTCTTGCTGCCTCATGCTGATCTCCCCGCTAAAATGTTCTATTTCCCCTGAAAAGTGTCGTGTCGATCACTCTAGTCATCTTATTGGTCCCAGCTTAAATGGCTCTCTCGCGTACTTCCTCATCCCCTTTTCATTTTTTTGTTTCCTTTGCAACTGGCTGTTGTTGTTGTTTCAAGTTTATTTCCTTCACTAAGAGGTGAGCTCTTTGCTACACTGACTGTGTCTCTTTTGCTTGCCTGGTACACCCATCACTTTCAAGGTCAGTTCACAGCAGGTGCTAAGCATGTGATGAAGAAATGAATGATGGGAACACTTCTGACGTTCTGTGTTTGATGAATAAATTTTGTTGATACAGCAAAAATTCTTAATATCAAAAATAAGTGGACATAACGGCAGTTAGTGTGATGGAAACAAGCCAGATGAAGTCATCGATACTTAATCTAATACACAAGAGGATGATATTCAGTATTTAGCGCCAGCTTTCCAGAAATACAATAAAAAAGATTTTGATGAATATGCCTTTTTTTCCCCTATTACTTAACAAGTAGCATAACTGTTAACTTTAAAAAGTAAAGGAAGAATTTATATAAATTTTAATTTAGATAAATTTCCTGTAAAAAGGAAAGTAAGTTTATCCTTCCAGAGTTAAGGCCTACCTCTAAATATATATTTGCTCTAAAATATGCTTTTCAATAAATGGGTTTACAAATTAAATCTTGGATTCTGACCAACATTTTTTTCTAAATTCAGATACTTTCAGACCCCAGAGTAATAAGTTAGCTGAAAATAATCTAAAGTTCTTAACAAAATAAGAAAAAAATATTATTGAAAAGATTCATCACAGAAAGAAAAACATTTTCATGGTGGAATAAAGAAAAGCCACCTCCACAATGGCTGCTTTAGTAAGGAGTCTGTGATTTTTGACACGACCTCCTTCAGTGACCCACGTTGCAAAAATAAGAAGTCATTACTAGTTTTCCTTAAGGTGTAATTTAAAATATTGGTAGAGATCATTAGAATGTTCCTTGTGGTATGAAATACTTAATGTGAGGAAACATGTTTATATATAAATGGTATTTTTAATGAATGGACGCTTATGATTATAGAGAGGGTTTAGTGTTTTAAGTGTAATTTTAAGAAATTGCAGAACCATCAGTAGTATCAGAAGAAAGAGATGTTATTATAAGCTGCTTTTCATATAAAGCAGCTTAAGTATTCCTTGGAACCCTGTGGCATCAATTCAGTTCTACAGGCAACTTCGGAAGGGGAAGTCGCAGGCAAAATTAGGGGCTTGGTGAAATTTCCTTCTTTTTTAAAGGTGAAGTTTGCCTCACGGTCATGTTGCTTTAATTAAAAAAAAGGGGGGGGGCATGAAATCGAATCCAGACTTTTCAAATAATTCTTGAAGCCCTTTTTTCCACCGACAGGAAAGCAGGATCAAACACGTAGTAGATGTACTCTGAGCATCCGGCAGGGATGTTTCAGTAGGAGTAGGCGCTGGCCCTGCCTGACCCAGTCAGCACACTGGGATCAGAGAAGGTGAAACTTAAGACAAAGATGGCAAGCAGCCAACCAGGCTTTCCCGAGAAAGGTACCTGTTAAGCTGCAGGCAATCAAATAACTTTCTGGTCTTGCTTCTCAACTCAAAGCATTAGTCCCTCAGTTGTGTCCTACTCTTTGTGACCCCATGGACTGTAGCCCGCCAGGCTCCTCTATCCATGGAATTCTCCAGGCAAAAAGACTGGAGTGGGCAGCCATTTCCTTCTCCAGGGGATCTTTCTGACCCAGGGAGCAAACCCAGGTCTCCCGCATTGTAGGCAGATTCTTTTCCTCTGAGCCACCAGGGAATCTTCCCTATAAAACCCCTTCTTAGCTCCTTTGCTCAAAGAAACTCTTGAATGGTTTAATTCTGTTGCTGCTGCTGTTCAGCCACTAGTTGTATCCTGCTGTTTGTAACACTTGGACTGTAGCCTGTCAGGCTCCTCTGTGCATGGAATTTCCCAGGCAAGAATACTCAAATGGGTTGCCATTTCCTGTTCTAGGGGTCTCTTCCCAACCCAGAGATGGAACCTGTATCTCCTCCATGGGCAGGCATCTTGTTTACCACTGAACCACCAGGGAAGTCCCAGGGAACAGTTTAATAGACCTCAGTTTATCATTAGCAGCTGCAGGGTCACTTATCAAAAAGTTCCAGTGAGGTTATGGTGAAGGTAACTGTTTGACACTCCTTTCCACCCCAGCCTGGTCCTGCAGTGAGAAGCACCAGTTTTAACTCTTTGAACTTTGGCTGGTTAATAAACAATAATTGCATAATAACCAGCCATATTTTTCTCTATTGCTTGATTTATTACCTTTGGATTATCATCCCCAGCTATGGAACTTGGACTTTTGCTTTGTCTCCGTTCTATTCTTTGATTATTTTTTTCCCTTTTAAAATGAGACTAAGTGGAGTAGCTAATGGGGATAGTGTATTTAAAGCTTTTATGAGGTTTAAATGAGGAGATAGAGGTCAAGTTCTTAGAACAGCACTCTTTACAAGGTTAGCATATTTGATTTGTTAATAAGGGGTTTTAATATCATTAATATTAGTGAGATTATTATTTAGACTACCTCCCTGGCCGCATGTTTGATGATTAGCTAAGAATTTGTAGTCCTACTCTCAGTGAACTGTAACTCTATAGCATCTTAAATCTCTTATTGTTGTTCAGTTGCTATGTTGTTCCCAACTCCTTGCGACCCCATGGACTGCAGCATGCTGGGCTTCCCTGTCCATCACCATCTCCTGGAGCTTGCTCAAACTCATGTCCATCGAGTCAGTGATGTCATCTAACCCTCTCATCCTCTGTTGTCCCCTTCTCCTCCTGCCTTCAGTCTGTCCCAGTATCAGGGTCTTTTCTAAGGAGTTGGCTTTTCGCATCAGGTGGCTGAAGTGTTGGAAGTGGCCGTAGTCTCTTGTGAGCTCTGTCCCAACTTGGTAGACCTTGTCACTCCCAGACTGTATTCGCTGCCTTTGCTCACTACCGTGTCCTGCATCCATGACCTCCTGGCTCTTAAGAGAAGGTGTCCAATGTCCTGCTTGTCTGTGGGAGCATCTTCTGTACCATTCTGGCCCTCTCACTGTCTTCTGTCTGCTTCCTCCCTCCCCAAAACCCCTGGATTTCTTTATTTTTATTTTTGGCCACACCCCATGGCTTGTAGGATCTTAGTTCCCCTGCCAGGATCAAATCTGTGCCTCCTGTTCTGGAAGCACAGAACCCTAGCCACTGGGCTACCAGGGAATTCCCAGCCTTCTATTGTATCTGTTGCTATTGTTGTTGGCCAGAAATCTTCATCAAATCATTCCCATGTTGTATATGAACTCTTACATTGAGACAGAGCTAGAATAAAGTATCTACTGTCTACAGCATATATGATATAGCATATTGAATATTGTAGACAGGGCTATACTAAACCACTATTAAATGGAAAATTTTAATACATTTTAAAAGTCTGCTACTCAAAAAGAAGACTTCTCTATTTTATTATATTTGAACCAGTCATGTTACAGGTTTGAGGGGTGTATTTGTTTGTCCTTGGGCAAATTTTAGAAATTGTTGGTGTCTCTTTTTTCTCATCAGTAAAGTTGAAATAATAACACCTTCCTCATTAGAGTTGTTTAAATGGTTAAATGATGTAGTAATCGTATAGATCACAATCTGTTTAATCAGTAATATCTATCATTAAGTGGGAGAGGATGATGTAGTGATGATGGTGGTGATAATGATTATGATGATAAAGCAAAAATATTAATATCTTCTTAGAAAAGCTGTTAGTGTATCAATGATGTAATAATTTTACTTATCACAAATAATGCCTAGATACTGGGAGCCAGCGTGAGGAATCCCGCCTGTGGCAAAGGTCATGAGGAAGGAGGCCTGACATACACAAAGGCGGGATCAGGCCTCAGGGGTCCACCTGGACATTCTCGAGCATCTACCCTCAAAACCAGAGTCTGCCTACCTTACTGCATTATGCTTTTGCCTCCTCTTCTGGTGGAAGGGGCTATCCTCCACCACCTCTCTCTGAAAAGGAGCTAAGTTAGAGCTCCAGTTAATAAATCTCCTGGGCGTGACAAGAGCGTTTCAGTCCAAAAACTCCTCTGATGGCTCTCTAGCCTGCCTGACAGGTTTATCCGGCCACATGTGATTGTTCACAGCCTCCCAACTGTGAGAGGCATGAGATGCCATAAACTTTCTAAATACAGATTCTGTTGAGAAGTTAGAAAATTATTAGTATAGTATGAGTGAGTCCGTTAGAAATTATATCAGTGGAGAGTTTCATTGTTGAGCCATTATGGAATGTCAGGTACATGAATCAAGGCAAATTGGAAGTGGTCAAACAAGAAATAGCAAGAGTAAATGTCGACATTCTAGGAATCAGCGAACTAAAATGGACTGGAATGGGTGAATTTAACTCA
>SJYV01022322.1:0-18621 GCA_006410875.1 Neotragus pygmaeus
TTTTGCCAACTAAAGTCCATCTAGTCAAGGCTATGGTTTTTCCTGTAGTCATGTATGGATGTGAGAGTTGAACTGTGAAGAAGGCTGAGCACCGAAGAATTGATGCTTTGAACTGTGGTGTTGGAGAAGACTGCAAGGAGATCCAACCAGTCCATTCTCAAGGAGATCAACCCTGAGATTTCTTTGGAAGGAATGATGCTAAAACTGAAACTCCAAGACTTTGGCCACCTCATGTGAAGAGTCGACTCATTGGAAAAGACTTTGATGCTGGGAGGGATTGGGGGCAGGAGAAGAAGGGGATGACAGAGGATGAGATGGCTGGATTGCATCATGGACTCGATGGATGTGAGTCTGAGTGAACTCATGGAGTTGGTGATGAACAGGGAGGCCTGGCGTGCTGCGATTCATGGGGTCGCAAAGAGTCGGACACGACTGAACGACTGAAATGAACTGAACTGAACTTATTCACCTTGTTCACTTCAACTCCCATTCATCATGCTTCACTTCATGCACGTTGTTCTAGACATCGACATATAGCAACTTCTTTAATCTTTTGAGGTACCCAGGACAGCTCTTTTTGTAGGTAAGAAATCTGGGCTGAGGCTTCTGTGAGCTGAGGCTCACAGAAATGGAGTAACTCGCCCAGCGTCACGGAGCTCCTGACTGCACAGTGGAGCTGGGAACCAGGGCACTCTGCCTCCATGTTCGTGTGACCAACAGTCTCAGTTCGCTCTCAACTGAGGGTTTCCTGGAACATGGCACTCTGAGTATTAAAACTGGGGTGGTCCTGGGCAAAACCAGGACACCTGGTTACCCTACTTCATGGCTCTTATACTTTATCCGACTGATACTTCTCTTTTCCTGAGGGAGAGCTTGTCCCCATTAGGAGGTGGCCTATTTAGACCCAAATTGAGCCAGACACCTGGTCTCTCAAGGAGACCAGTTTCCAAAGCCTTTCCTGAGTGCCAGATACTCTGCACCTCCCAACCTGCTTTGCCCTGTCTGCTTTTTTCCTCTCCTCCACAAAACATACCCACCCCAGCCCCATCTGTGCCCACCACATTTTTCAGCATTACGGGTTTTAATTTCCTTCACCATCCCCTTTGCAAAAACTTCTTTCCTGATTTAATTACTATTTCTGTTAATTCAATTTCATTCTCTCAACTGTCCTTAAACTCCTAAACTTGTTTCTCCAAAGAATTTAATGGCAAGGCCCTATGTTTAGAGATTAATTGTCGTCTTTTTGCCTTCAAACACAGGTACTTTCTTACTCCTCTTCATTTATCTCTGGGAGAAAGGCAAGTGACCGTTCTTCTTCCTAGGGCCTCTGTGAGAACAAACACCACGGAGGGCTGCCTTGAGAGAGAGAGAGGGAGAGAGGGAGGGAGAAAGCGAGAGGGGGGACGCCAAGTCTCTTAAATTTCTCCCCCACCTTCTCCCGACTCTAACCTCAGGGTCTGAGAGTAGCCAGAGTCCAGGTGACACAGGTGGGCTCAGGAACAGGCTGAGGGGGCTGGGCTCCGGGGCAGCAGCTCGGGCTCCAGAGACGCTGGTTCTCGCCCGTGAGGGGTTTGGGATGGTGAGGGGAGCAACGAGGGCTTGGCTCCAGCCGCAAGCATCTCACTCAGCCAAGGTCTTTCAGAGGAACTAAGGTTGTGGTCAAAGGAACAGAAACACTTTCGGCTAGAATCTCCCTTCCCTGGAATGCCCCTCTCAGGAAACCAAAGTTGCAGGGCTCTCTTCTCTGCTTACCTTTCCCATGGTCTCAGCACAGCAGCTGCTGACCTTTCAGCCCCAAACCCCTGTTTGCCTAGCTCCATCACCCAGACTCTCCTCTGCCTTTGTGTACAGACTTTGAAAGATGGTTGCTAGGGTTATCCTGGTGGCTCAGTGGTAAAGAATCCACCTGCCGGTGCAGGAGACATGGGTTCAATCCCTGGTCCGGGAAGATCCCACATGCCGTGGGACAATCTAAGCCCACAACTACTGAGCCTGGGTGCCTAGAGCCTGTGCTCCTCAACAAGAGAAACTGTTGCAGAGAGAAGCCTGGGCACTGCAACTAGAGGGCAGCCCCTGCTCACCGCAACTGAAGAAGGCCTGCACGCAGCAATGAAGACCCAGCACATCCCCAAATCAGTCAACCAATCCTAGAACAAAATGGTTGCTAGAGGAGAGGTTGTTGTAGGTGGGACCCAGACAGGTCCCTGCATGAGTCATTACTGTGTCCCCTGCCCCCTGTGTGGATGAAGCACCCTGGAGAGGCAGAAATCACATGCTCTGGGGCCCTCAGACCAGGGCCTGAAATCCAGCCTGGCACGTAGAGGCTGTGTGACCTCGTTTCTCCAGTGTCCTCGCCTGCAGATATTTAGATACTGTGGAGCACCATGTGAAAGGGGTGCAAAGCCACCTTTTATGTCAGGATTAAATGAAAGAACTCAAGTGAAGTATTCAGCACAGTGCTTGGTGCATAATAAGCCTTAAACAACAAGCAGCATTATTCACACTGAATAGCATTTGGTTCTATACGTCATAGAATCCCCAATTTTTAGGACTGGAAAGAGAACTGAACTTCTTTAAGCCCTCTTGTCTTCCTGCCCATTTAATTATGAAACCTTCTCTTTGGTCCCTGACTCTGTTTGAATACCTCCTGAGATGGGGGGCTGGCTCACTGCTCTTGAGGAGTCCCTGCATTCTTTGGGCTACTCTGTGGATGTCACTTAGGAGCTCTGTTTACTGATGTGATGTACTTAAACTGCTTTCCAGTTGCAGGGAACGGGAAGCTGTCCCCCACCCAACTACAGAAATGTAGGCTGCCAGAAGACAGGATGCAAATTATATTTTGGAGGATAATTCAGCAAATAACTCAATGACATACTCACTGGTGAAGGAATCGGGTTCTAGACGCTTTCCTTTACCCCTGGAACTCATGGTGCTCCAGTCCAGCTGAAGACAAGGTCCTGAGGATGAGGAAGAATCCAATTAATTTAGACACATTTTATAGACCAGACATCAAAGATCCCAAAGGAACTCTGAAATTTTTTCACCCTTTTCTTGGGTTCACGAGGACTCATAAACAATATTGCCCATCCCTGGTTATTCATGCTCATTAAATGTCAGAATAGAGAGATCAGAGCTCACAGGGGTTCCCTCCCCATTACTCTGGGGATCCTTGCCTGCATTTATGATGAGAAGGCCCTGGGCTGTTTAATAAACTACCTGATTTGTCTAATATAGTCCTCCCACGGCCTTGTTGATGTTCCCAGCTCCATGTCACACATCTGATATTGGGATAATACCAGAATGTATTTAAAATTCCCACTGTGTCTATTTCATCTTTATTTAAAGGAAATGAATTTCAAGGTTTAAAGCAGATTTTCTAATGTAAATGTACCTATGCACCTAGGAGTGAGGAGCTGAAAATATCACTATCATATGTATCAAGACAGTAAGGGAAGGATTATTGCATAGGAACTGTACTAGACATTCATGGCTCATCTAAGTTGAGATCCTGCTTCTCTAAGAATTGCGGTTTGTGAAACAATGGATTCTTCTCCTTAGGAAGTACATATTTGTATCAAGCTGAATTAATTCTCATTTAGGGTTTAATGGATTTAATCGTCTCTTAATGATATATTTTATATGGACTATTAAAAGGCTTGGATTGGACCTTAGAACTTAATTTGACCAATCCCTCCTGTTACAGATGAAAAAACTGAGACCCAGAGAGGTTAAAGGTTTTTCCCAAAGTCACACAGGTATATAAGTGTAGGACTAGTATTCAAATGCAGATTTTAAAAATTCAAATGGTTCAAAACTCACCCCATGTGTTCTGAGATAAGCATTTTCAGCAGTCTCTCTGGCATAAAAGGGAAGTGTCAATGTTTCCTCATTCTCTACATCCAAGATCCTATTTATTTGGAATTAGCTTGGTGGAAGAATCAACTTGCTCTTGCACCGGTGCCATCCCTGCCTCATACCACATTGACAAGGAACCACAACCCCCTTCCCCTGACCTCCCCCCACATGCACACACGGCATCTACATATGTGCAGCAGGCTTTATAGGAGACTTGAGGAAACAGAGATTTGTGTCACCGTGTCGCTTGTTTCTCCTTCCTTTCAGAGCACCCTTCTGCAGAGTTCATCCCAGAAATTCCCTGTCCCTCACTTCAAAAAGAGAATAATTTAGTTTATCAATTCTCTTTCACTTAGGACTGCGTTTTGTTGCAACAGAGACCTGTAAAACAATGCCTTACATAATTTTTCTATCATGTAAAAGAAGTCTGGAGGTGGGCATTCTAGGGCTGGCGAGGTAGCATCACAATCTCATCAGTATCCTAACCTACTTTCATTTTTCCATTTTGCTATCCTTCGCACGAGCCTCTTGTCCTCCAGCAAGGTTACCTTAGGTCTGCAAAGTGGCTGCTGCAGCACAAGTCCTTACATCCATGTTTCAGGTAGAGGAAGAGGGAAGGCCAATAAGGGGCCTGCCAACAGAGTCAATGCCCTTTTCAGGGAGCATTTCCAGAAGTCTTATACTATAGTTATTTCCTTCATTCAGTTGGCCAGAAGATACTCACATGGGCACTCTTCTCCAAAGGGGAGGCTGGGAAATCTAATTTTTCAGCTGGCACATTGCTACCTCCAATGAAATCAGGGACCCATGTAAGTAAGAAGAGAAGAATAAATCTGGGGTAGGCAACCACAATGTCTGCCACAACCCCCAACTCAGTTTTGGGCCTATAGCCAATGGTTGGTTACTCTATTAAAGCTAAGAGGCCATCACAGGGCTGAAGTGAGGGAGCTGGAGGAAAAGAAATGGCTGAATCTTCCACCTGCTGTTTTCACTGACAAGTCTCTGAAAGTGGATCGGGACAACAAAGACATTTGCCAGGGATGTGAAATTTACCACCCTCCTTAGAAGGCAGAAGTGGTTACAGTTGCCATTGTTTTCCTATTTCTACACCCAAGGGTTGATGTGAGAATCAGAAGACAGATAGGGGAAAGCATGTTACAAACCATAAAACACTACTCAGTGACAGCAATGATCGTTTATCATTATTACGAGTGTTGTCACATGTTCTAAAGCTGCGTGATTTTCTGATGCAGAGCAAGAAGGAGAGCCAAAGAGAAAAGGAGAGAAAGAGTGGTGGTTGGGGGTGGGGGAAAGGGGCAGAGGGCAGAAGAGAGGAAAAGGGGAAAGGAAGGGGAGACGGGAAAGGTGGAGAGAGAAGAGTGGAGGCCCCTTTTCTATCAAAGGCAGAACAAAAATATATTGACATAATTGAATCCCATGTCTGACCCAAACACATATACAGCTACCCAGGAGACAGCATCAAAGTTCCTTGCTCAGGGTTTTCTATCTAAACAGTATCCCCTTCATTTTTGTTTTTGTCTGTTGCAATCAACATGTGGGATTTTAAGTCTCCGACCAGGATCGAACCCACATTCCCTGCTTTGGGAGCTGAGAGTCTCAACCACTAGACAGCCAGGGAAGTCCCATACCCCTCATTTTTAAGCACTATATATACACTGAAAACTATGTGAACCATAGGAAAAAGCACAAAGAAGTTTTTTTTTTTTTAAACCTGCTTTATTGATGTATATAACTGACATGCCATAACTATGCACATTTCAAGTGTATGATTTGACATATTTTGGCATATGTGTACACGTATGAATCCATCCCTACCGTCAATGTAAGGTATCCATCACCCCTCAGAGTTTCCTCATGCTCCCTCCTTCCTGCCCTTTCCTGGCCAAACCCCTTCCTGCCAGGAATCACTGATCTACTTTCTGCCACTCTAGATTCCTTTGCATTTTCTTGAATTTTATACAAATGGAATATAAAATTCCATAATGTCCTCTTTTTTGCTTAGCTTCATTCACTTGGCATAATAATTTGAAAAAAAAACCACCAAATTTATAGAGAAGTATAATTAATGATGTAACATAGATTCTCTAGGACTGAGAACAGATAATTAGCCATATTTGCTTCAGCTCTCCTCTTGTTTTTCTAATGTGATTTATACAAAGAAAAAAATTGTAGAAATTTGCATAATTCAATGAATAATTATAAAGCAAACCCCTGTGGGCAAGAGATGAACATTGCAAGCACCCTGTTATCTTCTGCATCCCCTCTCTGACAACTACTTCTTCCTTCCCATTCCAGGAGAATCACTCTCTTGCTTGCCTTTTTGGTTTTATGACCTATGTATGCATCCCAGTATGCTAGAGTTGAGCCACCTGTTTGTGAATTTTATATGAATGAAATCATATTGTTTGTCTTCTTCTGTGACTTGTGTTTTTTACTGTTATGTTTGGGAGATTAGCCATGTTGTGCCATGTGGCTATGATTTGTTCATTTTAATGGCTACAGAATATTCAACTTTATGAATATACCAAGGCGTGGTACAGCCCACACCAGACAGAAATCTTTTAAATGTGACCATCATTGTTTGGCTTGCATTGGCACCCAAGCCTTGTGCCCATCAGACAGTCATCACAGGATAGAAACAGGCAAAACAGCCTCACACCTGTGGCCAGGCCCCTGACCCCTACCCTGTGTCTGTGGAAAGTTAATCCATTAATATTCACATATGCAAATCATAAATATTTACAACAATACCTTCTGACCTAGTATTCTTTCTGAAGAAGCAAAGCACAAAGTATTTTTTTTTTAGAAAAAAACTTGAACTTTATGTAATTTCATTAAGTCACCCCAGGTTAATAAGAAAGTACCAGAGACTGGGTGGCTTAAACAACAGATATGTATTTTTTCTCATAGATCTGGGGGCTGAAAGTCCAGATCGAGGCATTAGTAGGCTTGGTTTCCTCTGGAGCCTCTCTTTGATTTGCAAAGGCCTGCCTGCTCCCTGTATCCTCCTATGTTTCCTTCTCTGTCTTCTTCACTGTCTTCTCTCCATGCCTGTTTCCTAATTTCTTCAAATGCCTCCATCAGATTAGGTTAGGACCCATCCCAGTGGCCACAGTTTATCTGCATCCCTGTTGCAAGGCCCAGTTTCCAAATACGGTCACAGACTGAGGTTCTCGGGGTAGGACTTCAACACCTGAATTCTGGGGGAGGCATGATTCAGTCCATAGCAGTTGTGTTGATCTTAATACAGCTAGTTATATTCTCCGTGGGAGAAAGGAAAACAAGGATGAAGTTAGATACTCTCCTATAGCCTGCTCTTCCACTTTCACTGTTTTCCTCAGGCCTTCAATCTAGAACATCCTGGCTCCCTGCTCCTAAATGCCATTATTCCCATGCTGCTTTAAATGATGCTGTTACTCTAAATTACATGGGAAACACAAGAAATCAAAAGCTAGTTTTATGTTTCTTCATGTACAAGAGTGACATAGTAAGAGTCACTGAAGTCAGTGCTTACAGTCTGAGACTTTTTTTTTTTAAAGGGTTCAGTGCATTATCCAAGTTGAAAAAATAATGATTTGGACCTCAGCCTGCCTCTAGCAAATGGACCACGTTGCCCATCCCTCGCCCTTTTTTAAGAAGCTCCCTTTATTCTGTGATACCCCAAGTGTCTGCAGCCATGGCGGCTTACAAGCACCTTCTCACATGGTGCATAATTAGACCCTAATCACCACCCAGTGCAGTAGAGAAATCATTTGAATCCCTGTTGTACTCATGGGATAACTGGAGCATAAAGAATGTGGGATTTTCAAGGTCACACAGCAAGAAAGGCATAAAGCCAGTTTTCATTTCTCAGTTCAGGTAATATGAATTCTGGAGTTCTGTGTTGGCTTCTCTCCCCCAAAGTGGCAGTACGTCCACCATTTTTTTGTCTCACTTGGGTGCATTGAAGCTAGTCATTGGGAGGGGGAGCAAGTGAAAGCATGATAATGACTCAGCGATCGATAAGCAAACGGGCTTTTTTTCAGTGAAGCAGGGGTGGGGAAGTAGTCAGCTTCTTCCTAATAACAGGGTGTATGTTTTGTTTTTCAACCAGCATGTGTCCTGGGACCCTCTTACCCTTTGTCTTCATGCTTCAAAACTTTCTTTTCCCTTCATATTCCAAGACAAGTATTTGTTTTTGTTTTTTGATTTCACCTGTATTTAGTAGTTGTTCTACTGCAAAGAAGCACTTTCCTCTTCCTCCATCAGTTTGTATATTCACTTATTAACTCATATCACTACGGTCTCATGGATTCTTGTTTTATTTATTGAGTTTTTGTTTTATTCCATGGATTTCAAAGACCGAACTATATATTTGTTCAGTGGGAACCGCTTCATTCTGGCTCCTGGGTCCTTTTGATATGTTCCCATAACTCTGTGAGCATATCCTTGTTGTTGCTGTTCAGTTGCTAAGTCGTGTTTGACTCTTTGTGACCCCAAGGACTGTAGCAAACCAGTTTTCTCTGTCCATGGGATATCTTAGGCAAGACTACTAGAGTGGGTTGCCCCTTCCTTCTCCAGGGGTTCTTCCTGGACCAGGAATTGCACCCATGTCTCCTGCACTGGCAGGTGGATTCTTTACCACTTTACCAGGGAAGCCCGGGCATATCCTTACTTGGCACAAAAAGGTGTTTCATATTTTTCTTTTACTTTCCTTGCCCCCACCTTAAATTCATTGTATTATGAGAATTGGTAGATACCACCCAGTGTTAAAAATTGAAGTCTTCAGCCATTGTATGAGCCAGAGGAGATCATGATTTCTTCTTAAAATATGACCCTTCTCTGCCTTCAAATGAAAGGATAAAGAGGATTATTGCCCCCAAGAAGGCCTGTGTTTGTAAGTCATCCAAGGGTAAACAAATCTACTAACTTTAGTTTCTGTGGCATCCCTCTCATGGAAAAGAATTTCAAACTTTGTCTCAGACGACACTACATAGGAAGCAGGAGATCAAATATGCGGGGCAGGGTAACAGGAGATCAGTATGGAACGTACTGCGTCCCTTACAACAGTGCCTCTGACCCGTATAAGGCTGTCCTCCCAAGGAGCCTACAGGGCAGGCGGCAGAGCAGCGAACCTCAGGGTACGAGGACCTTGTCACTCCTGTTCCGATGTGGTGAAAGGTAACCCTCTGTGCTGGGGACACCTGAGTGGCCGGGCTGCCCTTCCTACACTCAGAGGTGCCGCCAGAGCCTACTCTTAAGGCAGTGTTGATCATGGCCCCTTTTCTATTAAACGTAAATGCAATCAGGAAAGATTTGGAACTTACAGAAAATTACAGAGAAGTATGTCAAAAGCACCAATGTGCCCATGGCTAGATGACAGAAGAAATGTTAACATTTGCTTTAGATCCTTTAAGAAAGAAAGTAAAACTACAGATAAAATCGAAAATCAATTGCCCTCCCTCTCCCTCCAGAGGTAACTCTCAAGTTAGTAGGCAGCTTCTTAGTGCTCATTATTACTTTGTTTTTATGTGAGTAAACACCAATGTGTAGTGACTTGTATATTTAAAACATTTCATAAGCAATACTCTTAAAACATGCTATGCATCTCAGGCCCCAGGCACCCCTCCCTCTTTTTTTTTCCCCCAATCATAGAGGCTAGTTTTGTTTTAGGAATGGGACACCACAGAGGTCCAAGACAAACCCAGAGATGGAACAAGCTAAATCCAACGTGGCAGGCAAAGTAGGCTAAAGGTCACCGCTTAATGTACCTTGATTTATCTCTGTATTTCCATAGCAACCCCTGAGAGCGGAGGGACACTTACCCTGATTTCTCTGTGTTTGCTTCAAAAGTACCTGGTATTTGGCAGAGATGCTTTGGGGCTATACTTTGACAGATATACAGTGGTCAACCACTGGAACTCTCTCGGAAGACCATGAGAACGCGCCTGCGCAGATAAACCAGGGGGGCGCTATCCTGGCATTACCTTTGCTTCATTATCTTGCTAAGGTCACTACCCAAAGTGGGGACTCGTGCTCTGCTAGACTCAATTTGTGCCACATGCGAAGAAGGATGAAAACTGTGTATGCCCTGTCTGCCCCAGGGAATCTCTGCAGCTTTCCCAAGAGCCCTATCTGCCTCCTAACCCTTTGAGTTCCCTCACTCCCCTCTCTTTCGGAAGAAGGTGCTTTTAGGGTGGGAGCTTCCCTTCTCCATTCTCTGACGATTGAGTAAAAGCCTGTTTTGCTTGCACCAAACTCAATTTCGTTACTGGCAGAGCAAACTGGAGAAGGCAATGGCAACCCACTCCAGCCTGGAAAATCCCATGGACGGAGGAGCCTGGTAGGCTGCAATCCATGGGGTCGCGAAGAGTCGGACACGACTGAGCGACTTCACTTTCACTTTTCACTTTCATGCATTGGAGAAGAAAATGGCAACCCACACCAGTGTTCTTGCCTGGAGAATCCCAGGGACGGGGGGACCTGGTGGGCTGCTGTCTATGGGGTCGCACAGCGTCGGACACGACTGAAGCGACTTAGCAGCAGCAGCAGAGCAAACCTGGGTGGAGAAAGAACTCCCTGACTGATAGGGTGTGTGGTGGGAGCGGAGCTTTGGTTCAGCTGCGGCAGCAAGAGGNGGGGGGACCTGGTGGGTTGCTGTCTATGGGGTCGCACAGCGTCGGACACGACTGAAGCGACTTAGCAGCAGCAGCAGAGCAAACCTGGGTGGAGAAAGAACTCCCTGACTGATAGGGTGTGTGGTGGGAGCGGAGCTTTGGTTCAGCTGCGGCAGCAAGAGGAGTGTTTCATGTCTAACTCAGAAATAGTATCATACTGCTTGTATCTTTTTTCAGTTGGCTTCTGGTTTTCACCTAACACTGAGATTTAGCCATGTTAATATTAATAATGTAGATCTAGTTCATTTATTTGTTAGATACTATTTTCTTGTATGACATTCCTAATATGTGCATGTGCCTGCCAAGTTGCTTCAGTCTTGTCCAACTCTTTGAGACCCCTAAGGACTGTAGCCCGCCAGGCTCCTCCATCCAAGGGATTTTCCAGGCAAGAATGCTGGAGTGGGTTGCCATGCCCTCCTCCAGGGGTTCTTCCTGCCCGTTCTTTACACCTCCTGCATTGGCAGATGAATTCTTTACCACTATCCCCATCTGGGAAGCCCTTATAATGATATGATATTGATCTTATTAATTCCTAATGCTTTGTATATTGTCTTAGATTTTCTTTGAAGATAATAAACTCACCTGGAATAATGACAGTTTTGTTTCTTTCTATCTTTAAACCTGTTATTTCTATTTTTAATATAATGTTGAATAGGAGTTCAAGTGCAGATTATTTTGTTCTTTTTCTAATTAAAAAGAGATTGTAAGGGTTGCATTATTAGGTATGATGCTTCTGGTAGGTTTTGGTAGTTACCTTTTTATCAAGTTAAGGAACCTACCTCTTAGTGCTAGCTTGCCTGGAGTGGTTTTTCCCAGTGTCCATTCATGACTGGCTTCATTACGTTTCTTCTTCTGAATCTATTGACACTGATTATATAATTTTCTTCTTTTAATTTCCCAATTTAGTTAATTACATCATTGGATTTACTAATGTTAAAGTATTCTACTTTTTTTAAGGAGAAGATGAGATAGAGGACCAACCTCTATTTATTGAGGTCAGGATGTATTTATTTTTATTATTTATTTATTTATTTTTGGTATTTATTTTTAAACACAGCTCAATTAAGTTTGCTATCCAGCTGTTTGCTATCTATGTATCTATTTTAAAAATTCTTGTATTTTTATACGTTTGAGGTGGGGGGATGCTGTACATCTTTCTCCCTTGTCT
The DNA here is from genome assembly GCA_006410875.1 of Neotragus pygmaeus. Classification (NCBI taxonomy): domain Eukaryota; kingdom Metazoa; phylum Chordata; class Mammalia; order Artiodactyla; family Bovidae; genus Neotragus; species Neotragus pygmaeus. The sequence goes on from SJYV01022322.1 coordinate 11,701, forward strand.
GGTTTATTATCTAGACTATACTGGATTCATAAAATAAGTTGAGAAGTTTCATCTTTGTTTACTGTCTGGAAGATTTATATATAGTTGGAATTATCTGTTCTATGAAAGTTTAAAGGATCCACCTGGAGAGCCATCTGTAACCCATAATTTCTTTGTGGGAAGATTGAAAAACTATTAATTCAAGTTTTTACATTGTTATAAAAGTACTTGGGTTTTCCATTTCTTCTCAAATTAGTAATGGCAAGTATAGTATTTTAGATTGCGGTAGATAAACTATGGCGTTTGAGCCAAATGCAGCAATTTTTTGTAAATAAAGTATTATTGGAACATGGCCATACATATTTATTTACATATTGTCTATGGCTGATTAGGTTGTGTTCTCCTAATCAATCCCCAGTACCTATCCTCTGTCTCCTTGAATCTCATAGCTTTTCTATCCTCAGTATAGATGAAGAATTTAAGAATAGAGTTTTCAATTTACTTCATCTGACTTAGTCATCCATCAGTCCTTCCATTCAGTGACTACTCAGTGTCCACATTCCCAGTATTATTTTAAAAGGACTGGGGATATAGCAATGAACAAACAAGTCCATGGCCTCATTAAGCTTATAGTCAAGGATGGAGTCTCAGACAATAGACAGACATATATTACGCCTGGTATATTTGGGAAAAAAATAAAAAATAGTAGTTTTTGGCTACTATTTCCATTTCTGTAACATTCTTTAGTCTATTCAAGTTATTTATTTCTTTTGTATCAATATTGCATTTTCTATATATTCAGTTCAGTTCAGTTGCTCAGTCGTGTCAGACTCTTTGCGACCCCATGAATTGCAGCACGCCAGGCCTCCCTGTTCATCACCAACTCCCGGAGTTCACTCAGACTCACGTCCATCAAGTCACTGATGCCATCCAGCCATCTCATCCTCTGTCGTCCCCTTCTCCTCCTGCCCCCAATNGCGGAACACGGCCCGGATCTCGGCGCAGGGCGACCGTGGCATAGAGCCTGGAACTCGTGGCTAGCCGACCACAGAAACCAGCCTGGGCCTCAGTGAAAGGCGACTGCAGCACACAGTCCGAACTTCAGTGAAGAGCGACCAAGCCACACAACATGGACATCCTCGCAGGGAGACCCTGGCACACAGCACAGATTTCAGGAGATGGCGAACGCAGACCAGACCTTGGCTCAGGGTGACTGCAGCACACAGCTCGGACCTGAATGGGGGGCACCAACTTCACACAGCATGGACAGGGCGACCACGGCACACAGGCCATACCAAGGCAAAGGGCGACTTTGGCACACAGCCTGGACCTCGGTGCAGGGCGACGGTGGCACACAGCCTGAAACTCAGTGAAGGGTGACCGCAGCACACAGCCCAGAAATCTGTGCAGGGCGACCGTGGTACAGAGCCCAGAACTCGTCGCTAGCTGATGGCGGAACACAGCCCAGACCTCAGCGAAGGGCGACTGAGTCACACAGCTAGAAACTCAGTGAAGGCGACACATCACACAGCCCGGAACTCATCGCTAGCCGACCGCAGAACACAGCCCGGACTTCAGCGCAGGGTGACTGCAGCAGACAGTCCAGGCCTCAAAGCAAGGCTACCACAGCACACAGCCTGGACCTTTGCACAGGTCGCCTACGGCACACAGCCCGAACCTCAGTGAAGGGCGACCACGGCACACAGCCTGGAAATATGTTCAGAGCTTACGTGGCACAGAGCTCGGAACTCGTTGCTAGCCNAGCACACAGCCTGGACCTTTGCACAGGTCGCCTACGGCACACAGCCCGAACCTCAGTGAAGGGCGACCACGGCACACAGCCTGGAAATATGTTCAGAGCTTACGTGGCACAGAGCTCGGAACTCGTTGCTAGCCAACTGCGGAACACAACCTGGACCTCGGTACAGGCCGATCGTGGTACAAGGGTGGACCTCGGTGCAGGGCGACCACGGAAGACAGCCCAAACCTCAGTGAAGGCCTACTGCAGCACTCAGCCCGGATCTCATCACCAGCTGACCGAAGAACACAGCCCGGACCTCGGCACAGCACGACCGTGGCACACAGCTCGGATATCGGAGCAGGTCTACAGCGGCACACAGCCCGAACCTCAGTGAAGGGCGACTGCAGAACAGAGCCCAGAAATCTATATAGGTAGCCCGCAGAACAGAGCATGTAACTCGTCACTAGCTGGCCACGAAACACAGCCTGGACCTCAGCGCGGGGCGATCACAGAAAACAGGGTGGACCCTGTCGAAGGGCGACCACGGCACACAGCACGGACTTTGGTGAAGTGCGACCGTGGCACACTGCCCGAAATAATGTGAAGGGTGACCGCGGCACACAACCAGTAACTCGTTGCTAGCTGATTGCAGAACACAGCCCTGATTTTGGCACAGGGAGACCACGGAACACATGCCGGAACGAGGCACAGGGAGTCCGCAGCACACATCAAGGACATAGATCAGGGAGACCGCGGCACACAGCCTGAAAGTCAATGCAGTGTGACCGTGGCACACAGCCTGAACCTCAGTGAAGGGTGACCGTAGCACACATCCCAGATCTCAACGCAGGGCAACCCTGCACACAGCACGAACGTCAACCAAAGGTGACTGCAGCACACAGCCCGGAACTTTGTTTAGGGCGACCGCGGCACACAGCCGGAACCTCAGTGAATGGCGAACGTGGCACACAGCATGGAACTAGTCACTAGCCGAACACAGAACACAGCCTGGACTTCGGTGCAGTGCGACAATGGCACACAGCCTGGAGCTCAACACAGGGGGACCATGGCACCCAGCCCGNGTGAATGGCGAACGTGGCACACAGCATGGAACTAGTCACTAGCCGAACACAGAACACAGCCTGGACTTCGGTGCAGTGCGACAATGGCACACAGCCTGGAGCTCAACACAGGGGGACCATGGCACCCAGCCCGGAATTTCGCACAGGGTGACCGCGGGACTCAGGCTGGACCTTGGTGCAGGGCGACTGTGGCACACATCACGCACCTCGAGCATGGCAACCGCGGCACACAGTCTGAACCTCAGTGAAGGGCGACCGCGGAACATGGCACGGACCTCGACCAATAGTGACCGCAGCACACACCCCAGACCTCTGCACAGAGCGACCGCAGCACAGAGCCCAGAACTCTTAGCTACCCGACCGCAGAACACAGCCAGGACTTCGGTGCAGGGCGACTACAGAACACAGTATGGTCCTAGGTGCAGGGCAACCACGGCACACAGCATGGACCTTGACGCAGGGCGACTGCGGCACACAGCCCAGACTTCAGCGCAGGATGACCGTGGCACACAGCCCGGACCTCGGGGCAGGGCGACTGTGGCACACAGCCCAGTTCGCAGTGCAGGCTGACCACGGAACAGAGCCCAAACCTCAGTGAAGGTCGACCGCGGCACACAGCCCGGAACTCGTCACTATCCGATCGCAGAACACTGCCTGCACTTTGGTGCACTGCGACCTCAGCACACAGGCCGGACCTCGGTGCAGGGGGACCATGGTACACATTCCGGACATTGGCACAGGGAGATCGCAGCACACATCCCGAACCTCAGTGAAGGGCGAGCATGGCATACCTCCCGGACCTCAATGAAAGGCGACCGTGGCAAACAGCTTGGACTTCAGAAGTTGGCAACTGCGGCATACACCCAGGACCTCGGCGCAGTGCGACCGTGGCACAGAGCCATGAACTAGTCACTAGCCAACCGCGGAACACAGCCTGGACTTCGGCGCAGTGTGACCATGGCAGATATGCCGGTCCTTGTTGCATGGAGGACACAGCACACAGCCTGGACCTCGGCAAAGGGCGATCATTGCAAACAGCCTGAAACTCAGTGAAGGGTGACCGCAGAACACTGCCAGGAACTTGTCGCTAGCCAACCGCGGAATACAGCACAGACCTCAGCGCATGGCGAACATGGCACACAGGCCGGTCCTGGTCGCAGGGCGAACACGGCACACAGGCCTGACCTCGGCGCAGGGAGACCGTGGAAGACAGGCCCGACCTCGGATCAGGGCGACCGCGGCTCACAACTCGGACCTCGGTGCAGGGCAACCATGGCAAACAGCTCGGACCTCGGCGCAGGTTAAACGTGACAAACAGCTCGGAACTCTGCAGAAGGCTACCGTGGCACACAGCCCTGACCTCAGAACAGGGCAACCATGTCACACAGCCTGGATCTTCGCACAGAGGACCGCGGCACAGAGCCCGGAACTCGTCGCTAGCCAACCACGGAACACAGCCCGGACCTCATNGAATTCCATCATCTCCACTAGCTTTGTTCGTAGTGATGCTTTCTAAGGCCCACTTGACTTCACATTTCATTTTAATGTACTTGTTAAGTACACATGCCTTCAGGGTTACTCATACTTGGTGCTCATGTGGTTCTGTTGGAAGTTCTAGCAGGATACATAAGGAGGTTGCCCCTGTATATAGGTGAAAATAAAAAGAAATGGAGTGCAGCCACGGCTTAAACTCCACTTACACTTTCAAAAAGTGTCTATGGCCACTCCTTCTTCTCACAGACTGAAAGATTGAAGAGGCTTGGGGCAAAGTCCCAGCAGGTTGTTTGATTTGTTTTATGACTTATTTATCAATTCATGACATTGTAGATGTTTATTTTCGCCTTGTTTCATGTCTAGAGAATCTTGCTGGGAGACACATTGCTTGCTAACATCCTCAGTGTCTTCTCTGTTCACCCATCTCCAGAGAAGCTTAAGCAAATGATATTTAACAATTTTAAATTCTAAGGGAACAAATATGCTACTTTCTTCGAATTCTACCAGGAAGAAAAAGGAAATATAATCCAGATTAAATTTCACCAGTTATGGTCGAATTCTTCAGTTCACTTCAGTTCAGTTTAGTCGCTCAGTCGTGTCCGACTCTCTGCAACCCCATGAATTGCAGCACGCCAGGCCTGCCTGTTCATCACCATCTCTCGGAGTTCACTCAGACTCGCGTCCNAGGGAGGCCTGGTGTGCTGCGATTCATGGGGTTGCAAAGAGTTGGACATGACTGAACGACTGAACTGAACTGAGCTGAGCTGAACTGATGGAGAGTCAGTGCACAAATGAGCACTTTTGCAGAGTTCTCCTGGATTTGAGTTATTTGAAGAGAGCCAGTGGGGATTTCTAGTTCCAACCAAGATGAAATAACAGAGACCAGAATCACCATCCTGCCTGAAATAAAACTAGACAAAATATGTAAAAATGGTTTTGGACATTGAAAAGCAGGCAGCTTGGAATCATGATCTTTGAGAGAGGACAAGCAAACATGGTGAGATTCAGGTTGCACCAGCTGCCTCCCTGGAAGCAGTTTGCATGCTGCAGTATGGGGAGTACCTAAACAGAGCCTTCTTAGAGATGTGTAGAGAGCCAGGATGTCTAGAATTTGCATTGTAATATGTTAGAAGGGAGTAGCATGAAAAGAGGCTATAGAAACGTGTGGAGGAGCCTCAGGTTTTTGCTGGGCTAGAGTATTTGGCCGAGTACTGATCTGCACAGACTACCCAAGACTAGGGAAAGATACAGGAAGAAGTAGACAGAGCAGTTCCGGGACGTTCAGGTGACTAGAAATAGTTCATGTCCCCACCAGTCAAAGAAGAAAAGCCTCATGATACCCAGAGCAGCAGGTGGAAGCCTTACAAAGTTGTGGCCTTAAGCAGTGGGCTCAGTTCAGTTCAGTCACTCAGTTGTGTCCAACTAAATTAGCCTAAAATGAAGGCAGCTGTGGAGCTGCTATACTAATGTCAGATAACTAGTCTAATGAGGCAGGAAAACAGTGAGTAATTGAGACCTATTGAATAAGTAATGAGGATTTCCTTGTGGAGAAAGAAGGATTAAGTAAAATAGGATAAAAGTGTGACTGGTTGTTCAGGCAAACAGGAAAGCTGTTTTATTTGTAAACCAGTGGAACTGAGTTTAAACAGTACTAGAGCTACTAGTACTTGAGCTACCAGAGTTTAGATGAAGGCACGTGATCAACAACTGCAAGAAGAGTGAAAGGGAATCTGCACTGAATACTTTTGATAGCCCTACAGATACAAATGGGCTTCCTAGGTCGCGCTAGTGGTAAAGAACCCGCCTGCCCATACAGGAGACATAAGAGATGCAGGTTCAATCCCTGCATGGGATCAAGCCTCTGGAGAATGAAATGGCAAGCCGCTCCAGTGTTCTTGCCTGGAGAATAGGGTTGCAAAGACTTGCAACTAAAGCGACTTACCATGCATGCATGCATACACAATACATGTATATAATATCTAACACACACAATAATTATTTTGTGTTTTGTCTTGCATATCAGAATAAGCCTATAGACAAGGCATGGAAAACTTGACTACAGGTTTTTTTTGTTGTTGTTTAGTTGCTAAATCATATCTGACTCTTTTGCAATCCCATGGACTGTAGCACACTAGGCTCCTCCAACCATGGAATTTTCCATGCAAGAATACTGGAATGAGTTGCCATTTCCTTCTCCAGGGGTTCTTCCTGACTCAGGAATCAAAGCCGCATCTCCTGCGTTGGCAGGTGAATTCTCTACTGCTGAGCCCCCAGGAATGCCCAATTGCAGATATAGCTAAAGTGTAAAAATTAAAAATAATTTAAAAAATGATGTAGGTCCCCTCCACTTCCAAGTTCTTCTACCTATATCATTTTTTCAATTACTTTTCATTTTTAAGCTTTAGCTAGATCTTTAATTAGCTAAAGCTTAAAATTAAAAATTGTTTTTTAAAAAAAGAAATAAAATAGGTAGCAGAACTTGGAAGTGGAGGGGAAAGGTGAAATGTAATAGTACAGATAAAACTACTTTTCTTATTTTACAAGGTAAAGAGTCAAGATACTGTTTAAAGTTGATATAATAAAATATGGTTAAAGGATGTTACTTAAAATTACAAAGATAATGAG
>SJYV01022323.1:0-13181 GCA_006410875.1 Neotragus pygmaeus
AGGTGGTCTGGTATTCCCATCTCTTTCAGAATTTTCCACAGTTTATGGTGATCCACACAGTCAAAGGCTTTGGCATAGTCAATAAAGCAGAAGTAGATGTTTTTCTGGAACTCTCTTGCTTTTTCCATGATCCAGTGGATGTTGGCAATTTGATCTCTGGTTCCTCTGCCTTTTCTAAAACCAGCTTGAACATCAGGGAGTTCACGGTTCACGTATTGCTGAAGCCTGGCTTGGAGAATTTTGAGCATTACTTTACTAGCGTGTGAGATGAGTGCAATTGTGTGGTAGTTTGAGCATTCTTTGGCATTGCCTTTCTTTGAAATTGGAATGAAAACTGACCTTTTTCAGCCCCGTGGCCACTGCTGAGTTTTCCAAATTTGCTGGCATATTGAGTGCAGCACTTTCACAGTATGTCATAATAAGATTGCATAATATTTGTGATAAAGAGAAACACTTAAAGGAAAATTGGTATATTATATATAAGGGAACAAAGATAAGGAGAGCAGATTTCTCAATGGAAATAATTCAAGATAGAAACAGTAAAGCAATATCTTTAAAATACTGAAACAAAAAACAACAAAACTATTCATTCTAGAATTCTATACCCAGCAAAACTATCATTCAAAATTGGCAAAATAAAACCCATAATGGAAAAGAATAACAAAAGAATATAGACATATACACATATATGTATAATATATATATATAATTATATAACAGAGTAACTTTGCTGTCCACCTGAAACTAACACAACATTGCAAACCAAATATATTTCAATAAAAAGTAAACAAAATTGGAAAAAAAAAAGACTTTTCTGAACATACACAGCTGAAATAATTCAGCACCAGCAGACCTTCTCTGTAAGAAATGTTAAAAAAAAAAGAAAGAAAGAAATGTTAATGTGCTTCAGGCAGATGGATAACGACATCATATGAAAACCTAGATCTGCAGGTGAAATGAAGAGATCCAGAAACGGAAACCTACATGGGTAAATATAAAGACTTTATTTTTTATTAATTAAATTCCATTAAAATTTTAATTATTTAAAGCAAAAACAATGAGAATGTATTGTGGGGCTTATGCCATACACAAGCGTGCATACATGAAATGTATGACCACAAGCATAGAGACTGAGAAGCTTATGCTGTCAATTTTTATAAAATCCATAAGGTGGCATGGCATTACTAAGAGGGGATTATGATGAGGTAAAGATGCATCTTGTAAGCCCTAAAACAATAAAGTTATAGGTAACAAGCCAACAAAAAAGATAAACAAAATCATTAAAAAATCATTAATGAAATCATAAACAACTCAATTCATCTTCCACTTCCCTGCAAAAAGAAAGAAAACAGGAACACAGAATAGTTGGAATAAGTAGAAAATGAACAACAAGATGGTAGATTTAAATGCAACATTTAATTATTTGAAGATTTAATCAATAATATTATTGATGCTAAGTCACTTCAGTCATGTCCAACTGTTTGCAACCTCATGGACTGTAGTCTGCCAGGTGCCTCTGTCCATGGGATTCTCCAGGCAAGAATACTGGAGTGGGTTGCCATGCCCTCCTCCAGGGGAATCTTCCCAACCCAGGTCTCCTGCATTGGAGGAGGATTCTTTACTATCTGAGTCACCAGGGAAGCTTAAAAAGGGGTCAGTTAATCAACCTTGTACATTTATGGACCTAATATCAGAGTGTTAACCTACATATATAAAAACTGAGAGAACTGAAAGGGAAAAAGAAATAGACGATTATGATCCTCTGTCTCTCCTCCCTCCCTCCCTTCCTTCCTCTGTTCCTTCCCTCCTTTCTTCCCCCATCCTTCTTTCCTTTGTTAAAAGCCAATAGATAGATCCTCATGTGGACAGCAGTCAGCCTGAGTGTGGAAGGGAGACCCAAGGGGGCTGAAGATGCAGGGAGCTAAGTTCCTTACCATCGGAGAGGAGAGATACAAACCTGGAGAGAGGCAGTCAGAGAATAAATCGTGTGGTGTTAGACTGTAACTGAAGCTGTGTGTGTGAACTCATAGATTTCTGAGTGTGTCAATAGGTCTAGAAGATTCAGAAATAAATTCAAGTGTGTGTGTCTGCTTCCCCTTTAAGCCTGTCCACAGAAGGGCCTGGGAGCACCTACACTTTGGTCACAATCAGTAAGCATGCTTCACACCCAGATCCTGGTCTCCGAACACCATTCTCCACTAAAAGGAACTGGATTCTTTAGGGAAATGGCTTATTTCAGGGCTATATCAGAGAAGAAATAAGACAGGTCTGGAACATCTTGATGCCTCAACAAGCAAGAAAATACCCAAGGAATAAAGGGGACATGCCAAAGGTCAGAGAAGACAGGGTGATGGCCGCACTGGCCAAATCCAGGGTAATCTGAGCATGAAAACAAACAAACAAAAAACGATGGCAACTGATTGTAACCCATTGAATAGAACATGAATCCACAAATCTGCAACACATAAATAAGTAAATGAACAAATTAATGGGATGAACAGAACATTTTTTCCTTGCAGCAGAAAGCCCACAGATAAACAACGGAAGAACGAAGGTTTGAGAAAATCTCCACTTGGCAACAACGATACGAATAATTCAGGCAAGACACAGAAATAGCAACAGTTGCTACAATTAGTGAGTAAAACTGAGATGAAGAAGGTAATTTTATGCAGTGTCAGAATGTCTCCTTGCTGAGTATTTACTGACGCCAAAGGGGGAAAAACCTAATGAGGAAACAACGGCAGAAAAAATCTCAGTCAATTGACTAAAATTAGTACCCTCAGTAATAGGACACACAGGCATCGTGTGCCACCCATTGGCTGACATGAACACAGACTCCGTGACATCCTGGTACAAAAAAATGCATGACATGGCCCCGTCATGAGAAAACACTGGACAGACTCCAGCGTTGGAGGGAATCTCCTAGATGGTTGGCCTACAGTCTTCATAATCATCAAGGCCATAAAAGTCAGACCGACTGAGGAATGTTCCAGATTGAAGGGGAACAGAGAGCACTGGGCCATCTGAGGAGGGGCTAGGGGTGCGGGGGTCAGGAAGGGAAAGTCCAAAGTAATGTGTGAGGAAAACAGGCCCTGCTCTTGCTGTTTTACAAACTCTCAGACACACACGTGTCTTGCTTCACAGACAGCGAGCACAATACTGTCAGGGGAAGCACACTGACTGTAACCACCCACCCTGACCAGGCACCACAGTAACCGCTTGCGTGAGCTCTTTTACGGCTACTTACCGGGTCTGAAAAGGAACCTGGAGCAAGCCACCACCAGCTGGAAGACTTTGACCAAGGTCAAAAGGAGATACCACACGTCCTACCACCTCCGAGAATCCTTCTCACTGGCATCCTTCCTGGCTGACCAATGCTACCAGGAAGGACCCTGAGTCAGAATGATTGGCCAAGGACAACCCACTGGCTAGAAACTAATCCCATCACCATAAAACCCGAGACTGCCAGCCACGTGGCAGAGCAGTTCTCCAGGGTTCCCTTGCCCTCCTGCTCTCCGCCCGGCGCCCCTTCCCAATAAAGTCTCTTGCTTTGTCCGCACATGAGTCTCCTTAGACAATTCTTTTCTAAGTGTTAGACAGGAGCCCGCTATCAGGCCCTGGAAGGGGTCCCCCTTTCTGTAACAACACTAGGAACCACTATCAATTAGCTGCTGCTGCTCCTGGGTTTAATGATGAGATTATCTGGGCAATTGGCCACACTGGTGTTGACCAGTTGGGCCCTTCGGCAGCAAGTGCTGGGACGCATACAGAATGGTGAGTGGTGCAAGGGTGATACATATACACAGTTGAAGGGCCTCATCAACCTAAGACTTGTTACTTGGGCATTTCCATTCCTCCTCAGGCTAACTGAGAACAACAGGAAAATGAAAATACATTCTGGGTCTCTCGGGCTTCCCAGCTGGCACTAGTGGTAAAGAACCAGCCTGCCAATGCAGGAGACGTAAGAGACTCGGGTCCAACCCGAGTCAGGAGGATCCCCTGGTGGAGAGCAAGACGACCCACTCCAGTATTCTTGCCTGGAGAATCCCATGGACAGAGGGGCCTGGTGGGATACAGTCCCTATGGTCGCACAGAGTTGGACACAACAGAAGTGACTTAGCACACACGCATGCATGCCGGGTCTCTTATTGAGTAGTTGAGTCAAAATTGGGGGAATATATGCAGAGGTATTCAGGAAGTTTCCTTCTAATATTAGCTGAAAACCAATGGTCTGGTTGTCTCTCATCTTGGGCAAGATTTTTTGCTGTAGTTATCAAATAGTTAACCCTTCCCTTGCCTGGCCCCGGAAACAGCCCCCACCCTTGGGCCTTTCCTGAGGAACCATACCTGGTGAGACAGAGGTGTTAGAGGGATGGCAGGATCATGTCAGAGTTTTATGAGAACACATTGGAGGACAGCTGCTTTGGGTTGGAGTGGGAGGAGTGGCCGGACAGAGGAAGGGAAGTACTTCCTCGAGGAAATGTTGTCAACCACAATAAGTGGGATCTGAGACGTTCAGCTGGGTGGAAAGCAAGTTTACATTGTTGAAACCATTTACCTCAGATTGGGACTTGAACCCACATGCTGGGGCTTGAACCCAGCCAAAACTGTTTGGGACTCAAACCCACATGGCCAGGACTCCAATCTGGCCAAAACCCTTCTTGGGACTTGAACTCACATGACTGGGACTCAATCCCAGCCAGAACCCATGGTCTCCCAACTGAGATCACAAATCTGGTTTCAGGACCTAATGAAGCTCAGGTTCCTGATGTCTCATCACAGAAAGAATTCAGTGAGAGACAAAGTGATAGGTAAAAAGTGGATTTATTCAGAGAGAAACACACTCCACAGACAGACTGTGGTTCACCACAGACAGTGAGTGTGGTGGCTTTGAAATGTGGCATGGTTAGTTTTTACGGGCTGAGTAATTTCATAGGATTATTCCAAGTATTTTGGGGAGTTCAGTTGCTCAATCGTGTCTGACTCTTTGAGACTCCATGGACTGCAGCACACCAGGCTTCCCTGTCCATCACCAACTCCCAGAACTTGCTCAAACTCTTGTCTATCAAGTCGGTGATGCCATCCAACCATCTCACCCTCCATTGTCCCCTTCTCCTCCTGCCTTCAATCTTTCCCAGCATCAAGGTCTTTTCCAATGAGTCAGTTCTTTCCACTGTGTGGTCAAAGTATTGGAACTTCAGCTTCAGCATCAGTCCTTCCAGTGATTATTCAGGATTGATTTCCTTTAGGATTGACTGGTTTGATCTCCTTATAGTCCAAAGGACTCTCAAGTCTTCTCCAACACTACAGTTCAAAAGCATCAATTCTTTGGCACTCGGCTTTCCTTATGGTCTTTATTTTGGGGAAGGGGTAGAGATTTCCAAGAGTTGGGCCACTGCCCACTTTTTGGTCTTTACCTTGGGACTGTCATGGTGCCTCTGGGTGTGTCATTTAGCTTGCTGACTGAGGATCAAGGTCTAGTCGAAGCTGACTTGTCTGCCATCTTCGGCCCATTTGATTCTAATGGGTTTATGTTGTGTCCTGAAGTTGTGCCCTGCCCCCTTCCCTCTTGTTTCATTGTCAATAAAGGGGCCCAGGGGCTCTACCCCAAGGCTGGGGGCTGATGGTGGCTTTCATTATGCCAATAAATGGGCCCAGGGGCTCTACCCCAAGGCTGGGGGCTGATGGTAGCCAAGTTCATGCTACAGTAGGCTTTCTATTTAAAGTGCTTCTGTGACAACATGGGGAATCATTTTCTCCAGACAAGTGCCTTGTAGGAGGTATACCTGTCACTCCACTTCCATGGTTCAGAGCCAAGATTTGGGCCTCCAGCCAGGAAAGTGTTACATGTTGGAGACATGTAATGTCATGNTTTAAAGTGCTTCTGTGACAACATGGGGAATCATTTTCTCCAGACAAGTGCCTTGTAGGAGGTATACCTGTCACTCCACTTCCATGGTTCAGAGCCAAGATTTGGGCCTCCAGCCAGGAAAGTGTTACATGTTGGAGACATGTAATGTCATGGTTTTGTCACCACAAGCGTCTGTTGAGCGTGTGCCCAAGACCAAGAATGCAACAGGAGTGTCACTGTGCCAACCTCAGGAAGCCTGTGATTACTAAGAACAAAGGGCAAACCTAAGCTTTTTTTTTTTTTAGGAAACAATATTCAGAGGCAAATTGAACAGCAGGGCTAAAGTGGATTAAAATAAAGATTAAAACCACTTACATCTGGTGCAGTGTGTTCCTAACTTTTAGGCAGAGGATCCCTAGAAAAGCTAGTCTGGGGTATCAGGCAGGGAAAACGAAACCTTGAGAAGAGGCGAGGGCAAGCCCAGGTGAGGGGAACTAGCCTTGATCATCCCAGCTCTTCACTTAAGCTAACATCTTAGAGTGAGCATACCTTGGGGGTTCTGGAAGAGCCTGATTAGAATGACAAAAGATGCTACATGGAATCCCTTAAAACGTGAAACAAAACTAGGGTGCTAAACACATCCTTTTTTATGCATTTATCCCCACAATCACATTAAAAACTACCCATCTGGACAGTAAAGAAAAAGGTGGACAGGCAAAGACTTCCGCTTATGGGGTTTTATTAGCCATCTGTGGTGCCCGAGTAACTTAAGCTTTATAAGCCACCTGGAGCGGTGGGGAGATGAGATCTCTCTCACAGCTCTCAGGTGGGTGGCTACTCACATTCCCCAAGCAGAAGGAAGGGCTTTCTCTCAGCTTCCATAAACTATTGTATCCTTCAAGTCCAAAACATGCCAATGAGACCACAACTCAAAACAAAATACAGTACAAATTTATTGACTCCACTCAATCTTAGTTGAGATTTCAGCAAAGTAAACAGACAACTGGATACAAAGAAGCGATGGCTTAACATTAGGTAGAATCCTATTTTACTATGAATTTTCAGTCCAAAAAAGCATATTCCTAAACAAAATTGAACAATGATTTCTCTGCTGAGGCATATGAAACAAAATACACACAGTTACAAAACCGCATTTGTTGTTCTTTTAGCAATAAGCATTTATTCAATAAAAATTTTGAAACAGTCTTGGATTAATGTCAAGAAGAAATTATCACTTTTGCAAATTAACCAAGTATAACTGTGGAAAATCTGGACAGCACGAATAAATGACTAAAAGAGCACTGAATGCAATGCTTTTAAAGATATACAGTAAAATACTTTGGTTCCCAAATGACTGCCTCTAAATGGAATTTTTTAAAAACCTGACATTGACTCATTTTTTCTCCTCCAGAATCTAAAGACAGACCATGAGTTTTCTCCAGTCACGTGGTAACGTGACGCCCTGGCGCATACCCGGGAAGCACACCAAAAACTATGCAAACGCCGAACTCCTTAAAGTGCTAAAGCCACAAGAGAAAAAAACTATATGTAAAACTTAAAAAAAGCCAGTGTTAAAGAACTTATTAAAGAATATGTGCTAGCATTATTGAAATCAATAATGCTTTTCACAATTATTGCAAAAAACATCAAAGAGACTTCAGAAATTGATAAACCGACTTGTAACATTCCAATATTAATTAGTGCAATTTATAAAGAAACCTGTTACAAATGACATGTAATTATTTTTGCAGTAAGAAATGAAAATAAAATTACTTTCTGAAGTTCCAGATTATGGTTGTACACACACACACACACACACACACACACACACACAGAGTTTGAGGGAACAAAGACAGACTTGGACCACTCCATTCCTGTCACTCCCTCATCTGACCACAGGGTTGGCCTGAACACACCTCTTTTCTCCACCGAAGGGCACATTTTATTCTGGTCTCAGTTACTACTCTTAGCACCCACGGGTGCTGTGTGTGGACCAGATGATCACGGATTAAGTGCTGGGGTTATATTTTTTAAGAGAAGGCTGGGATGATCTGTTCCCAAACAGAAAACCAGGAACCACATCCATCTCACTACAGATGCAGACAACATCACTGTCAAACTGTTGGTTGTATATTTTGACAAAGTTATAAACGCATATTAACCATAGCCAGTTCTAAAAGTGAATAGTCTCTAACTCTTTAAATACTTTTACTATAAAAAAATGTACAAGATTTGTTACCTCCATTACTTATTTTGATAAAAATGCCCTTTTTGTGGTGTTCCTCCCTCCCCCCAAATGAAGAAAATGATCAGATAACAAGTTTTCAGATTAACAAAGAATATATTAAAACATCTGACATTCTTTCCACAATTGCATAAAAAGGCAGGCATCCTGAATACATACAAAGGAGTAAGGAGCTTTCTACACTTCCCAAAATTAATTACAATCAGAAAAAAAAAAAAAAAGATTTTCAAGAATATCTTTCCTAGCTAAACGCATTTCAGTATGAAAAGACCAATTTGTCTTATACCAAGTATTTGCCCACTGGCTGAGTTAAACATTCTTAAAAAAACACTTTACTGCATAAAGCAATTTATCTGTCTTTCATTATTTTACATCTTAACATTTAAAATAGTCAAATGAGAGGAAGCCTATATTTTTGACCACCAAAATAAACTCTTTCAAGCCTAATGCTTTTAAGGTACAGTATAAAAAGTAATAGAAAAACCAGAACTGCATTATAAATGTTTTTGGTTCAAAATTTTATTTGAAAACTTATGTTCCTTGCCTAGACAAAAATGTGGACAAGACAAAACACTGGCAATTTTTAAAATCTAACAGATATGCAGAGCCTATATTTAGATCAAAAATATTTTTTTTTTACTAATTAATGTTATTAAAAAATCTTCAAAAATGTAGCATAAAGATTCAAGTCCTGGGATACTGAGTTTACAATGTCAAGATCCCATGTATCAGGGAATTATCCACCCAGCCTCCAGCAGCCATAAGCAAGCATTACTCTGAAGGGAACTGTCTTCTTTTGAAGTGATAGCTACTAGGGTGTTCAGAGTAAGAAATACCACATTATGCAGGGAATGAATTCAACGAACAATATCTCTATCCTAATGTTTCACTGAAAACCACATGCTCTTGCTCTGTCATTAAAACACATAGGTTTGTTCAAGGAAATCTAAAGATGGCAATTAATCAATAATGGCAACTTAATTTTATTTTCTCCATCAAATTTAAGAACAAAAATAGGAAGGGGACTTTTGATAGTTTCCAAATGAAACAATAAAAGGCAAAATTTCACATGTAGTTTCTATAATGTACAAAGTCAATTAGAACTTTATAAAAATGCTTGTGTTTCAATTAAAAAGTAAGAATCTTTTTCCTACTATTGGTACGGAATGCGGGTTATCTGAGACTATGAACAGACTTCTGCCAGAGGACCAGTTTAAGCACTCGGTAGAGTATTTCTCAGTCACAGTAGTTGATTTTCTTATCTGAAAGAGCTTGCAAAAAAATTAATAAACTTGGAGGCTTTACCATCAAGGTCCATCATTACTTTGAAAGAATTTAGGGGTTTCAACAATATTCCTACTTTTATGTATCTCACTTCCCCACCCCTGCCAATGAAATAAAATTCTTTTCCTTTTTAAACATCCCAATGAATTCTGGATTATACCAACTCAAAGACTTTAAATTACAACTTACACAAAATAGGAAAACAAAAAAAGCCCAAGTGCTATGGGCCAAAATAAGTAGCAGAAACTAATTGTGGACCCTTGAGAGTACTTTCATACATATTTATGAAATATTCAGCAGTGCCTTAAAGAAGGATGGTTTCACTATGGACATTTTACCACTGTAAACTCCAAAAAAATCTTAACAGAAATCACTACACAAAGAGGCAGGAAAACTGATGACTGTACAGGTTGTTCTTGAAAAGGGTGTGGAGACTGTGGTGTAGCTCCTCCCTCTGCTTCAAGTCTCTGAAAGTGAACAGTAATTCGGGATTTAGAGCAGCTGCACTCACTCTGGGGGGTGCTGTGTAAGTACATGTCCTGACCTTACCTATTATACTAACGTTAAATTCAAAATTTGTGCCGTATGCTAACTGTTTCTGGCCCCGATACACACAATTTCAATTTGTGATGGCACAAACCAGGGGAAGCAAACCTGCACAGCCCCTCGATGCTGGTCTGAATTCAGGGCCCTGGTGGGTGCTCTGACCACCACGCCCACCACCACCAAAGCTTTGGAAACAAAGGTGGAGGGTTTCTAGAAACCTCCATGCTTTCCTTTCCTGAGTCTTCCATCACTAATTATATGAAATGACCCAAGAGCAAGTTTTCTGTTATTTTATATAAACCTAAGTATTACTATTGCTGATTTAAATCTCACGATTTTCATACAAAAAAGGTTCCATATAACCACAAAATACCAAATATTTATTTTTATCAAGTGTCAGGATATCTTATTAAAAGTTGAGGTTTATCTTTTTATTTTATTTTATTGCTGAAGTACTCTAGGATCTTAATACTGCAAACTACTCCACTTTGTTCTGATATGTTTGGACTTGAGAACATGGCTAAGATGTATGAACTTAGGTTTCTTCATAGAATCTAAAGAAGAAATACTTTCATAGTGTTTCAATAACTGAAAATCAGTGAGAGAAAACCAAACCACCTCAAGTAGATTATACTGACACCATGGGATGAGGAACCATGCAAACCACCCAGAACAAACTGCCACAGTAATAAAGGCATTACTGTAAGGCCCAGAAGCACAAGGCTTGGGGAGTTTCCCTAGGGTAAGGACATTTCTCATTAATATCAGTTTACCTCAAACTTATATTCAAGCATAATAATTTGCAACCTTTATTATTCTTTTTTAAAAAATATTTTGTTTCTTATGACACCGTTCACGATTCGGGCTGAAGTCTGGAGAACAGCGCTGGTCTCCAGGACTGAGAAGTCTTTCAGTTGTGGGTCTGCTCGTGGCTCCAGAGGCTGAAGGCCGTCTTGAATGTCCTGTGGCAGAGCTTACACATGAACTGTCTTTTAAAAGTGATGGCGGAGAGGGGGGGCGCATGGTAGAACAGCGTGTCTGACTCTCGGGGCGCGAACAGCTTGTCAGCGGTGGGAGTGGGGGTTTCGGGCAGGCCTGTGGGACTGTCGGGCTCCAGAGGCTGGATCTTGGGCAGCGGTGGGGGCAGCGGGGGCGGCGACGGGGAGCCGGCGGGGCCCGGGCCAGCTTCGGGTTCCCGGTGTGCAGGGTCCTCAGAGGCCTGGGCCATGTGGGACTGGAAGTGGCTCCAGAGCCGGAAGTTGGTGCGGAAAGCCTTGTTGCAGACGTGGCAGATGAAGGGCTTCACGGAGCACAGCAGCTCCTGGTGCCGCTCCAGCTGCTTTGGTGCCGGGAAGGTCTTGCCGCACTTCTCACAGGGCCACAGGTCCTTGGGGGCCGCGCCGGCCTCGGGCGCCTCCTCCTCGGCCTCCTCCGGCGGCTCCTCTTTGACCTGGATCTTCAGCGGCTTGGAGAGGCTGAGGTCCTCGGGGAGGCAGGTGGAATCTTCGGAGTCAAAGTTCACAGGCTCAGGGCCGCGGCCGCCCCCCGCGGGGTCGTCTTTGGCGGCAGTGGCCGCGGGGTCGGCTCGGCCAGGCTCGGGCGGGACAGGGGGCCGGGCAGGGCCAGTGGCCTCGCCGTTGAGGTCAGGCCNATCTTCGGAGTCAAAGTTCACAGGCTCAGGGCCGCGGCCGCCCCCCGCGGGGTCGTCTTTGGCGGCAGTGGCCGCGGGGTCGGCTCGGCCAGGCTCGGGCGGGACAGGGGGCCGGGCAGGGCCAGTGGCCTCGCCGTTGAGGTCAGGCCGGGGTGGGGAGGTGCCGGCGGCCGGGGCCATGCTGTTCTGATTGTGCACCTCCACCTGGTGCCGCCAGATGCTGAAGGCCGACTTGAAGGTGCGCATGCACTCCAGGCACGTGAGCTTGCGGAACTCGCACTTGCCCTCGTGCTCGCGCTTGAGCTCGGGCGAGAAGAACCTGAGGCTGCAGTAGGGGCACACGGTGGCAGTGCGGCACAGGCGCTCGTGGCTGCCTTGCTCTAGGAGAGAAGAGAGCTTGGCGTTACAGAGGCGGCACAGATAGCGCTCCGGGCTGCCCGCTGCGCCCCCGGGGGCCATGCGCTCCCTGGGCCGCGGGGCCCTGGCAGCCCCAAGGGCCTTCTCCCCCGGGTGCATCTTCACGTGCTGCTTGAGCTGGGAGAGGAAGCGGTAGGCCTTCCCGCAGGCCGTGCACACATACGCGCCCTTGGCCCGGGAGCGCAGGCCCCGCTTGAGGACCTGCGCTGGGGAGCCGCCAGGGCCCTGGAAGCCCGGCCGGCCGCGCCGAAGCTTCAGGATCAGCGCCTTCTTGATCTCCCGCTCTCGCACAATATCAATGAGCTTCCTCTGGAACTTCTCGTCCAGGACCGCGTGGGAGCTGGCGGCCGGGGCCGGATTTTTCACCACACCGTGCTGCGTCTGGCAGTGCGTCCACACTTTGAAGTTGGTGTGAAAGCGCTTGTGGCAGATGTCGCAGGCGTACGGCTTCTCGGGGTTGTGGTACATGTTCACGTGCCGGTGCAGGCCCGCCGTGGATCTAAAGATTTTAAGGCAATGTTTGCATTTAAACTTTTTGTTTGGTCTCGTGCCCTCCAACTCACCGAATTCGTCTTTGTTCAAGTCAGAGCCTGGGAGGTCGGCCTGGCGGGCAGATGGGCTCAAGCCCTCCTCGCGGGGATCTCCCGAGCCCGGGGAGCCGGGGCGCTCGGCTTTGGGCTGCTTGGCCGGCAGCCTCCGGTCGGTCTGGAACCGCCTCTTGGCCGGGAGTCTGCTGGGGTCTTTCCGGTCGTCTTCTGTCTGCAGGGCCAGGTCTCTAGTGGCGGCCGCGGCGTCCCCCACGGTGACGCGAATGATGTCGCATGGCTCAGGGGGGCTGTGTGGCTCGGCCTTGACCCGCACCTCTGGCCCCGGGGGCGCCCCCGGCCGCTCAGCCGGCTGAGAGGCGCTGAAGGACCTGAGGCGGTGAGGCTGCGGGGCAGGGGCCCGGGCGTCGGGGGCTGGCGTCTCGCCCCCGTCCTTGGAGGGCGGCCTCTGAGAAGAGAAGGCGCAGAGTGCGCTGCCCGCCACATCGCCGGAGCCCGCGCCTGGGGGAGGCCGCAGCTCGGCAGCGGGCGTGTACACGGGGACTTGGCTGTCCATGGACAGCGACCGGCGCAGGAGGCTCTTGACAAGCGGGCCGCTGCGGTCCACACCCTGGGCCCCGGGCGCCGGCGCCCCGGCTGGGA
>SJYV01022329.1:0-11262 GCA_006410875.1 Neotragus pygmaeus
TTTTTTTTTTTTTTTACTTTATTCTACTTTACAGTATTGTATTGGTTTTGCCATACATCGACATGAATCCACCACAGGTGTATACGAGCTCCCAATCCTGATGGCTGTGTCTTTCAACAGATTCTGCGATTCAATACCCTTATAAGCAACAGCTTCCCTCAGGGTGATCAAGGCAGGAAAAAAGAAATTGAGATTCTTGGACATGATGACTTGACCTTTAATGTGATTGGTGCAACTGAAGGCTGACCTTTAACACGATTGGTGCAACTGAAGGCTGGCCTTTAACGTGATTGGTGCAACTGGAAACATAACGACTTGACCTTTAACTTGATTGGTAGAACTGTGGACAGTCCTGCTTGCCTACATAAGCTGGGAGCTTGCAGCAATAAAGCGGAACTGGTTAGGGAAAAAAAAAAAAAAAAGACTGCTACTTCTTAACAGCTAGCCCTAGACAAATCGCTAGTATTTCTAAGGCTGAGTTACCTCATCTGGACGTGATAATTGTACCTACCTCATAGGGATTTTTTTCAGAATCAAATCTGATAATGTCAAATACTTAATGTAGTCCCTGGCTTATCTAAGCATTTCACAAACATTGGCTATCAACATCATCATCATCATTATGATAAGTGGCTAAAATCCATATTTATTTTTATTATGCTAATTACAAGGCTGCACTTATAAAGATGAAATAGGGACATAAAATTTTGCAGTGATGAAATGCCTCAAGTTTACATGTAAGTCAGGGAAGTGTTCACTGTAGTCTGGTTTGCAAATTTTGCACGTGATGGTTTTCTCGCATGGTGGCAAGTCTTGTAGCTTAGTTCATTTCGCACCGATTTTCAGCTGTACCATTCTCCACCACAGGAGGTAAGGGAACTAAATCTTCATTTTCCCTGCCAGTTGATGAAGTTGAAATAGAAGACTTCTAGGAGAGCTTCATTTTCCAAATAGAAAGGCAAAAGGATACGCTCTCTTAAAGTCCAGATCTTGGTTTTTAAAGCCAGTCTCCAGTAAGAGACCAGAGCTCCTTAGGTAAAGGGCTTATTCTAAGACAGGGACAGGGAATACACAAGATAAGCTGGGAGCATCTTGTGCCAGAAAGTAAGGAAGTGCTCAAAATAACAACAGCAAGCCAGGGTTGGGGGGGAGTGTGTCAAAGAGACATAGGAATTGACTGAAGGAGCTCACACCAGTAGCCAAAGCTAAGACAATTTGAGAAAAAAAGGAAAGTAGAATTGGATTCTAACCCAAAGCATCAGATAAATGTCCATAGACCTACATGAATATTAATAAAGGCTTCACAATACTAACAAATGGGAGGAAAGAGACAATTCTCTTAGGCAGAATTCCAAATAATGCGGCTTATGCTTTCAGAGATAGGCTTTCATTCCATAAGTATTTACATATATATATATTATTATTATTCATGACAGTAACCACGATGCAGCCCTGAGACTGGCCCCAGCTCAGCCCAGTTCTCACGCTGAATCTGTCTGCTCCACCAAAGCACAGTCGCAGAGCCATTTCTCTCCGTACTTCCTCCATGCATCCGTGACCAGGGCCCACCCTCTCTCTTATAGATGAAGAAGAAATCACGGACAGTGCGTGTGGTTGTTTCACAGGGTAAACTGAGCAACAGCCAAGCAAAGGTTGAAGGGAGACATGGGTATTCATCCAGCTGAAGAGTCCACAGGCAAATCCTAGCTGTGCTTTGGACACTAATGAAAGTGTCATGACCGAGCCCTTCAAGGTGGGACAGTGCTCACTCGGGAGGAGTTGAGTCTTCCTGGAATACTGATTCCACTGGCGCTATAGAATGCTTCCAGTCCCAGTGCCTCATCTAGGGTCACACAGTTCCTTCCACCTTTGTGCATTTTCTGCTCCCCCTTCTGCTCAACAATGCCTAGAGAAATTACTTTCTCATCTCATAGATGGAAACCCTCCCTATCTTCATATATTCTAGATGTGTTGTAAATGCTGTGAATTATTTCTATTGACTACCAAGATTTAGGATTTTGAATCTCAAAACCATTGTTCTTCTGCCATGTCCTTTATCCAAGACACTTAATAAACAGCCTAGCTTAAAGGGAAACAAGTGTTGATAGAACTGGAAATAAAAATCATGATCAGAAATATCCGCTTCAGTCTCTCTCTTTCCTCTTTTCCTCCCTCCAGCCCTTTGAAGCATCTGTATAGTCCAAAGATCATAATGCAAGATAGAAAGTTCCAAGTGCCTCAAGGCATGTACAGGGGAAACAGGAGGCAGATGACAGAGGGAGCATTGTCAGTTTTTAGATACACCTTGAAGGATGGGAATTTGAATATGCAGGACTTTGAAAAGTACATTCTTGGCAGAAAGAGCAGCCTGGAACTAGGGAGAGAGCATGAGGTACCCGTTCATAGCAACCATGGCTTGGCCAGTTTGTTTGGGGCACAGGCCTGATTATATAGGACTTCAAATATGAGACAAAGAGGTTTGGATTTTGCTGGACAGTGTTAGGACCTGCTTAAGGCGTCAGAGCAGAGGAGGAATATAATAGAAATGATGCTGTGTAAAATGTGCTGCCAACTATCTAAAAGACAAGAATTGAAAATGAAAACAGCAAGAATGATTATTAACTATCAGGTGAGAAATTACAAGGGCCTCACTTTCACTTTTCACTTTCATGCATTGGAGAAGGAAACGGCAACCCACTCCAGTGATCTTGCCTGGAGAATCCCAGGGGTGGGGGAGCCTGGTGGGCTGCCGTCCATGGGGTTGCACAGAGTCGGACATGACTGAAGCGACTTAGCAGCAGCAGCAGCAAACTAGGACAATGGTCACCCGAGACAATATTACAAGTGTTTGCTCAGAGCTGAACACATAGCTTCAAGTTCTATCCAGATTGCTTTATTAAACCCTTATCATAAGACAATGAGTTTTATTATTACTACCGTACTTTACAGATAGAGACTACAACTAAGGTTGAATGTCAGTCTTTGGGACAGTCCTAGGTGATATCTCTTTCCATAGCATAACTTTGAGGTAGTTGCTCTCCCAGAGGGCCACCCATCAATTCGTTTCCTCCGGGATGTGCCATTCCTCCATGTGGAGGTAGAAGCTATTCATCCTTCCTCTTTGGCCAATAGAATGTAGCAGATGTGACACTTGGCCACTGTAGGCATCACTTTAGGGTTGACTTGCAATTGTCACCTATGTTTTGTAAAACACTCATTTGTGCAGAAGTCCTGTCTCAGAACTGAGCCATCATGCTGTGAGATACCCACGCCACGTGGAGGCCACGTATAGGTTCTTGGGTTGGCAGTTCAGTGGAACTCCTAACAACACCGAGCACCAACTGCCAGAGGTATGAGAGTGTCATCTTGGACATTCAGCCCAGCTGTATCTTCAGATGACACAACCCCAGACAACAACCACACAAAATATCACAAGTGAGAACTGTCCAGCCAATCCTGGGCAACACAGAGAATCATGAGAGCTACTTAATTTCTGTTTTAAATCTCTAAATTTTAGGGTGATATATTCCATAGCAGTAGATAATAAAAACAATTATTAGTGGTAACTCCTTTGCTCACTGTGGACAATGGTTAACCTACCTATGGGAAGTACAAATAACTGGTACAACCAGGACTCAAACCCAGTTAACTCTAAGTTTCACTGCCCAAGAAAGGAAATGATGTAGGGTGTAAATTTCCTGGGACCATAAGATGTTTTACTAATTTCTTCACAATCCAGATTACCAGACATCTCGTAAGTGTTGAATGAAAGAATGTTTATTAAGGGAGTAATTAAGTAAATGAATAGGTTAAAGGTTGAATGACAGTCAACTTCCCTTAGCTAGCTGGGAAGACAGTTGGGGAGACCATCCTCCACGTTCCTCTATAACACACTTTTGCAGAAAAATAAGCCAGTGGATACATTTATCAATTCACCTCATGGTCCCATTACCTTTTCTTCAGCCTAATCCTTAACCACTGTGGGGAGGAAAGGGCAAGAAAAAAAGTACAGGATAAAACTTAGTATATGGTTTTAGTAAACTCCAGGGTAGATTTTTTTGAAAGAATGATGATTTTTTTTTTCTGAAATAGAAATTATTCCAAGCTTTTATAATAATTCAGGCCTTCCTCAAGCGCATCTCTTATAAATTTTAACATTAGCATCCTTGGTGCAGTTTAACTGCAAGTAAGGCTTTTTTTTTTTTTTTTNAAGGTAATCATATGCTGTATAATTTTTACAAATAAATATTTGACCGCATCAAGTCTTAGCTGCAGCATGCAAGACCTTTTGTTGTGGTGCACGCACTCTCTAGTTGTGGTTGGCAGGCCCAGTAGTTCCAGTTCGCGGGCTTAGTTGTTCCCCGGCATGTGGAATTTTCCCAGACCAGGGATTAAACTCGTGTCCCCTGCATTGACAGGTGGGTTCTTATCCACTGTACCAATAGAGAAGTCTGCAAGGAATATTTCTAGTTGATATATTAGTAGACACATGGGTTAAGGCAGGAAGGCATATAACAGTAATAGGGAGCCATTTCATAAGATTCAGGACAATTGGTTCTATCCCAATTTCAGTTCCAGTAAACAACAAGTTTAACGAGTAAACTGAGCATGGGGAGATTAGGTGGAACAGGTGGCCTTAATATTGAGGAGGAAATGTGTATTTGCCCATCAATGGAGATGGGGATGCTAGGATTGGGAGCCAAAATGAGATATTGTGGCCAGAAGTGAGCTGAGTAGACTCGGTGTTACCCTCATGATTCTTCTCCAGGCTGAGGATGGCTGAGGTTTACACAAGCACTCATTTTCCCAACTGCCGGATTTTGTTTCTTGTTTTTAAAACTATAGAGGCAATTTTTCCCCCTCTTTGGCTCTTATAAGAACATGACTTTAATCTCTTGCTTTCTCCACTGGTTTTTTGAGTTTTATTGTGAAATGGGCTGATACACCAATCGTTGCATTGGAATTCTTCAGGAACACTGGGCAAGGAGTCCACAAATCAAACCTTGGAGAGATGACCACCCAGAGGGGCCTTCAAAATCTTCCACCTTGGGAAACCTTCTGTAGCAACCCTTTTTTATAATAATCTTCATGTGATTTGACTTTGCACCTGTTGATTTTGAAAAGATTTGTAAGCCCCAGCTGCTTTATCATATTCAATACTCAGGGGCAGAAGGTAAAGGAAACTGTCATTATCTTTGACCACTAGACTGGATGTCTTTTTATTTATTTATTCATGCATCCCATTTTCTCTTCATTCTCCATTTACATTTCCAACACTCTGCCTCCACAGGCAGATATTAATTTGTTTATTATGATTCTCTTTGATTCCTTGTGTTCTGTCAGGTTTAAGTGTTATTGGGGTTGAAAACTGGGCTTCTTCAAAAATTTTAACTGCAGTCAACATATAGAAAAGTTTCTAAAACTTATTTGTACTGTTTGTTGTGTTGTTTAGTTGCTAAGTCGTGTCTGACTCTTTTCGACCCCATGGACTGTAGTCCGCCAGGCTCCTCTGTCCATAAGATTTTCCAGGAAGACTACTGCAGTGATTTGCCATTTTCCCTTCCAGGGGATCTTCCTGATTCAGGGATCAAACCTGCGTCTCCTGCACTGGCAGGTGTATCCTTTACCAATGAGCCACCAGGGAAGCCACTGTACAGTTTAAGGAAGAGTAATAAAATAGCCAAGATTCAGAACTGGAACTTTACAGTATTTTAGAAGCTGCTTTGTATCTTCCTTCCCCCAAGGAAACCATTATCTTGACCTTTATGTTCTCATTCTCTTGCTTTCCTTGAAAGTTTTGCCCTAGACAATATATTGTTTTGTTTTGAAAATGGTTGTGGCCAGCACACACCCAGCTGGTTACTGAAGTTGCTGTTGGGTGAAGATGCCCAAAAGCGGGTAAGCTGAACAGAGTCTCTTGGTCATAGTCTGACTTCAGCTTCCTTAAGAGTTTATGAGAGCTAAGCCTGGGAAGGTCAGAGGGTAAGGTCACATGTGAGTTCAGGGAAACACATATGGCTCACCACAGTCAGGGCACCAGCAGGCTGCTGTGCAGACCAGAAAAATTAGTTGTCTGATAACAATATATTTTGACAGGAAGTAGGCCCCTCTAACTTTTCTACTTCTCATCTCCCCGTGACCTGCCCCCACTTCCCAGCATGGGCAAGAGTAGAAGACAGCAGATAATTTCTGTTCTGTGGAATGTATGTCCACATCTGATTTAGGCTGTGCAGTGCTTGCAGGGAGGATGTGCAGGAGCTTCAACAGCATGTGGTCGAATTAGCACAGATAAACTACAGATACTCTGAGTCAGGCTCCCCTAGGCATTCTGTCCCCAGGTTAACAGAGGACAGGTGGGGCTGTTTCCTCCTCAGTGAAGAGCAGATGCTAAAGGATGAACACCACAGAGAGTAGGTAAACTAAGACAAAGGAATAGTGCTTTCTGTTTATTTTTTCCTTTCCCCCTTGCTTGTTTTGTTTATTCCCTATTATCCACACTCCCAAATTTCTATGTCCAATTGTTCATTGCTATATACAGTTGGTATATATAATTGTTTTGTGTATATTGATCTTTTATCTTGCAACTTGGGGAATTATTAGTTCTAGTAGTTTGTTGTTTGGTAGATTCAACTGGATTTGTTCCATGCCAAATCTTGCCTCACAGGCATCTCTTTGAATGTGTTTAACTTATATCCTTTTAAGGGGCTTCCCTGGTGGCTCAGATGCTAAGAATCTGCTTGCAGTGCAGGAGACTCAGGTTCAATCCTGGGGTTGGGAAAATCCCCTGGAGAAAGGAATGGCAACTCATTCCAGTATTCTTGCTTGGAGAATTCTAAGGATAGAGGAGCCTAGCAGGGCACAGTCCATGGGGTCGCAAAGAATTGGACATGACTGAGCGACTAACATATACCACGTACATATACTCTTTTGAGTTCTTTTAAGATGTATATCTAGTATATATGTGCATGCATTTGTAACTTATGAGAATAGTGTTTTATGGCTTATTATTTGTCATCCAGAGCTATGTGTAGAAGATCACCAGTATTGCTCTCTGTATGTCTAACTCACTGATCTAACTGCTGAAAGGCCAACTATGGAATGTATCCCCTGGTGACAGCCAGTGTATCCCCTGGTGACCCCAACTCCCCACTGTTGCAAATCACACTATAACAAACATTCTCCTACCTGACCTGTTATGGATCTGTGCGAGAATTTCTTCAGGTGGCACATGAGGATATTGACTGGATTATCTATTGCCACATTCATCTCTGGGATGGCTACCCATGTCCCTTTTATCACTAGGACATGCCATGATTGTTGTTCAGTTGCCAAGCTGTGTCTGACTATGCAACCCCATGGACTGCAGCGTGCCAGGCTTCCCTGTCCTTTACTATCTCCCTGAGTTTGCTCAAACTCATGTCCATTGAGTCAGTGATGCCATCCAACCACCTTATCCTGTTGCCCCCTTCTCCTCTTGCCCTCAATCTTTCCCAGCATCAGGGTCTTTTCCAGTGAATCAGCTCTTCACATCAGGTGGCCAAAATATTGGAGCTTCAGCTTCAGCATCAGTCCTTCCAATGAATATTTAGGGTTGATTTCCTTTAGGATTGACTGGTTTGATCCTCTTGCTGTCCAAGGGACTCTCAAGAGTCTTCTCTAGCACCACAGTTGGCATGATTGAGCTTTCTAAAATTTGGCCATCTATGAGATCTAAAGTGAAATTTCATAATCTCATTTTGTACTTTATGATACCCAATGCAGTTGCACATATTTTCGTATGAAGTTTTCTACTTCAGCAAATCGCTTGTTTGTATCCTGTGGAGGCCCCTCTACTGTTTTTCCTATGGTGGCTCTATTGACAGCACTGATCCTGTAGGAAGGCTGGACCCTAACCAAAGCTTCTGTACTCTGTCTCAGGTTCTGCAGTGCCTTTATATTTCTATATGAATTTAATTTAAAAAAATTAAAAAATTTTATTGGCTGCATGGTATGCAAGATCTTAGTTCCCTGACCAGGGATCAAATCTGTACCCCCTGCGGTGGAAAGTCTTAATCATGGGCCACCAGGGAAGTCCCTCCATATGAATTTTAAGATCACCTTGTCCAACTCTGAAAAAAAAAAAAAGCCTGCTTAGACTTTTATAGGGATTATGTTGAATGTACAAATTGGTTTGGGAAGAATGGACTTCTTAACAATTCTTAGTTTTCTGACCCATGAACAAGATGTATCTTTCCATTTAATTTGGTCTTCTTTCAGCAATATAGGTGTACAAGTCTGTCAGATATATTCCTAATTCATATTTTTAGATGTTATTATGCTGAAATTTTAAAAATTTCTATGTCCAATTGTTCATTGCTATATACAGTTGGTATATATATATTATATATATATATAATTGTTTTGTGTATATTGATCTTGTATCTTGCAACTTTGGGAATTATTAGTTTTAGTAGTTTGTTGTTTGGTAGATTCAACTGGATTTTCTACAAAGATAGTCACATCTTCTATAAAATATATGGCTTTATATAACTATAAAAATATAGTTTAACTTTCTCCTTTCCCATCTGAACGCCTTGCCTTTTCTTCTCTCTCTTCTTTTCTTATCTGATTGCACTGGCAAGAACCTCCAGTACAATGCTGAACAGAAGTGATGAAACCAGACATCCTTCTGTTGTCTCTGATGTTAGAGGGTAAAACTTTCAGTCTTTCACCACTAAACGTAGTGTCAGCTGTGGATTTTTTGTAAATGCTCCATGTCAGGTTGAGAGGTTCCCTTACATTCCTAGTTTGCCAGTGCTTTTCTTTTTAAATCAGGAATGGATGTTGGATTTTGTCAAATGTTTTTCTGCATTTATTGCAATAATCATACGGGGTTTGGAGGGGAGTTGTTAACATGGTGAATTGCAATGACTGATTTTCTAATGTTAAGTCAGCCCTGCATTCCTGAGATAAACTCCGCTTGGTTATCTTTCAAAATATATTGTTGGATTTGATTGGATAAAATCTTGTTTACAATTTTTGCATTTCTTGAACTTTCACTTTTGACACTTTCCTCAAATATGCCTCCCCAACAAGCACTTATTTTCAGTGTGACTCACTCCTCCTGTTCATATCCTCTAGATTCTGTTTGAGATAGTTACTAAGGCTGGGAATTTCCCTAAACTCAGAGAGGGCCCAGAAGAATTTAGAACAGAGATTGAAAGCATTTCTGATGTGGTCAGTCCTACCTCTGAGAGTGTGATTCAACTCCTGACAGTAAACTTGCTTTCCAACAGACTCATGTCCTCAAACTGAAGAGCCATCACACCCTTTAAAAAGCCTCTCAGTACCTGACAGCTTAGTTCCAAAAGAGAATTATTAAATGCTTAGGAAATCCCTTACCCTAGATTGTCTCCCCTGGTGGCTCAAACGGTAAGGAAGCTGCCTGCAATGCAGGCTAGATACTTAGGTCAGGAAGATCCCCTAGAGAACAGAATGGCAACCTACTCCAATATTCTTGCCTGGAGAATTCCATGGACAGAGGAATCTGGAGGGCTATAGACCAAGGGGTTGCAAAGAGTCAGACACGACTGAGCAACTAACATTTACTTATCCTAGATTAAGCCTCACTATCGGTGATCCCCCATTTGGTATTGTTCTGGTCCAATGAGGAAATAGCCAATGTGGGTCATCTCTCAAGAGGGGTTTACCCTTAAACCCTGCTTCTTATTTTCCCATTGAAGAATCCTAAACCATTCTGACTGCTTAATGAACTTGATATCCCACAGCCTAAAGTACCCAAATAACTCCTCTAAATTCCAGAATTTGTTTTTTGAGAATGGTTTTCATTTCTAAGAGCACTTACTACCTGCCAGTCTCTAAACACATTAGATATATTTACTCATTTAATACCCTCAATAACTCTGTGCTGCTAAGTCTGCTGCTAAGTCACTTCAGTCGTGTCCGACTCTGTACGATCCCATAGACAGCAGCCCACCAGGCTCCCCCCCGTCCCAGGGATTCTCCAAGCAATAACACTGGAGTGGGTTGCCATTTCCTTCTCCACAATAACTCTGTGAAGTAAGTACTATAAGTATCTACATTTTTATAGATGATAAAACTAAAGAGTACAGAGGTTAAATGACTTGTCCAGCTACGAAATGGCAAATCTAGGATTTTAAGCCAGGCAGTCTGGCTTCAGAGTACACTGCACTACCATGCTATCAAGTGACGACTGTGGCACTGACGCCTGCTTGCACAGTAATGGAGTCCCTCCCTCAAAATCATATAAACTCTAAGTCTTCAGAATATGTTATGTCTTTGGTATCTGTGATGCCTCTGGCCACATCTGGTAGCCAGTGAGTTTCTCACTGATACCCAAATACACATACTTAGAAACAAAAACAAGGAAAAGAACACTTTTTTTGAAAGACACTATTATTTAATGTCCTCAGAGTGACAAGAAAAAAATACTGCACTCATGAAGCAAGATCAAGAAGCTGTACAAAGAAACATTCAAAGAACAACAACGATGAAAAGCCCTTAGAGTTAAGCAACAATCAAAGAAGGATCTTCAAAACTGCCAGAGAAAAAGAACACCTGAAAAAAAAAGGCAAACTGACAACAGACTTCTCAACAGCAACAGTGGAAACCAGAAGACAGTGCCATAATATTTTATAAGTGTTGAGAGAAAAAGAGGTAATTCAGAATTGGGGACCCAGCAAAACCTATCTTTCAAGAAGAATAAAATATAATAAAGGCATTTACAGATAAATACAGATTCAGACAGCTTCCTGTTAAGAGATCTGCACTAAAGGATCTAAAGTATATATTTCAAGAAGGAAACTTATCCCCAAAAAGGAGGTCTGAGGTTTAAGAAGGAGGGTGAGCAAATAAAATAGTAAAAAATTATTTAAACACTGACTGCACAAAATAATATTGTTNGACAGCTTCCTGTTAAGAGATCTGCACTAAAGGATCTAAAGTATATATTTCAAGAAGGAAACTTATCCCCAAAAAGGAGGTCTGAGGTTTAAGAAGGAGGGTGAGCAAATAAAATAGTAAAAAATTATTTAAACACTGACTGCACAAAATAATATTGTTAATGTCCATCTAGTATACATGTTAGTATCTTCCTTAGAAAAGAAAGAACTAAAACAGTAGACATACATGTAAATTGGGAGACATTAGTATTTGAGAAAATCCTTGTATTGTTTGGGGTGGGGGGTTATGACACTGTTTAGACTTTACACTGAATATTTATGGTAAATTTTCTAGACTAAC
>SJYV01022333.1:0-13288 GCA_006410875.1 Neotragus pygmaeus
TTCAAAAGCATCGATCCTTTGGCGCTCAGCATTCCTTATGGCCCAGCTCTCAACATTTGTACGTGACCACAGGAAAAACCACAGCCTTGACCAGACGGACCTTTGTTGGCATCCTCATCACCACTCCCATCCCCACCAAAAAAAAAAAAAAAGAAAAGAAAAAGGAGTAAAAGTTACTTTTTTTTTTCAAAAGCAAAAAACTCTAAGGTCCAAGTTAGTGATGGCTGTATGTTAAGAAAGCCTTTTAGAGCCTGATAAGTAAGAATCACAGGAGACTCTGCTGTTGAAGAACAGTACTTGTCCAAAACCTGACAGTCAGTCCAAATATCAGACTCCTGGCTCCTCCATGGGCTGAAGGCTTCAGAGCAGACTGTCTGCAGATCAAGCTGATTTGTGGGCAAGCGCTGAGAAGGAGAGTGGCTCTGGGTAGCCTGAGTTTCAGTCTTCATTCCTTCAAACCTTAGTCAATTAAGCAACAAGGAAAGCAGGATGGTAAAACTTCTTTGGGAAACTTGAAACCCGTATTGGAAACCAAGTCACAGGCTAAACTGGATGGGTCTGGGGGATGATAGCTAAAGATTGTTGAAAGGCACAGATAGCAACATACATATCTTGAAATGAAAAGAGCAAATCAGGGCCTACAGTTTCCAATTCTAATAAGTTATATGTTGGTTTTAAACTATATCTAGTACTGTACACAAAAATAATAATAATGCTAATAACATGATGACTGGTAAAGTAGCTAACAAAAGGGGCTAACATTTAAATAGTATATGCCACCTCCTAGGTGCTATTCTATGCACTTCACATGTATTAAGTCTTGTATTTCTCCACCCACCCTATTACAGGTGAGCAAACCAAGTCTTGCTGAGATCAACAGGAGTGATATTCAGCCTCTAGTACTGTAGCTATGGTTTTTAGCCCCACACTCAACCCAAACTACAGTGCCCCTGAAATGTGCCTTCCTATGCGATGCATTTGGAAAATAACAGGAAGAAAGAAAAATCAAAGACTTCTGCACTTTGAAAATGAGTTTATCACCATTGCTTTGGGCTTCCTGGTGCCTCAGAAGGTAAAGAATCTGCCTACAATGTAGGGGACCCAGGTTCCATGCCTGGGTTGGGAAGATCTCCCATTGCTTTATACTATTAAGCAAAAAATGCCACCCACTAAGTTTAATAAATAATACACTTATAGTTGGGCTTCCCTGATAGCACAGTTGGTAAAGAGTCCACCTGCAATGTAGAGGACCCTGGTTCCATACCTGCGGCAGGAAGATCCACTGGAGAAGGGATAGGCTACCCCTCCAGGGTTCTTGGGCTTCCCTTGTGGCTCAGCTGGTAAAGAATCTGCCTGCAAGGCAGGAGACCCGGGTTCAATCCCTGGGTTGAGAAGATCCCCTGGAGAAGGGAAAGGGTACCCACACCAGTATTCTGGCCTGGAGAAGTCCATGGACCGTATAGTTGATGGGGTAGCAAAGAGCAGGACACGACTGAGCGACTTTCACTTCACTTCACCCTAACTGTATTTACTGTTGTTGTTACTAATAATGAGGATCTGTATGTTAAGATCTATAGGAAAAAAACACCCACCATTTTCCCTGTTCTGTGTGCTCAGTCGTGTCCTACTCTTTGCAGCCCCGTGGNGAGCGACTTTCACTTCACTTCACCCTAACTGTATTTACTGTTGTTGTTACTAATAATGAGGATCTGTATGTTAAGATCTATAGGAAAAAAACACTCACCATTTTCCCTGTTCTGTGTGCTCAGTCGTGTCCTACTCTTTGCAGCCCTGTGGGCTCTAGCCCACCAGGCTCCTCTGTCCATGGATTTTGCCACACAGGAATACTGGAGCCAGTTGCCATTTCCTTCTCCAGGAGATCTTCCCGCCCAGGAATCGAACCCCTGTCCCTTCTGTCTCCTGTGTTGGCAGGCAGATCCTTTACTACTAGTGCCACCTTGAGGTCTTATGATTCAAGAGTTGTAATTTAAATAAGGCAGGGGGAGAGAAAATGTCACCATTTACTGCTTTATAGGATGAAGAACATTCTGGAATGAAAAGGCAGGGCAGAAGCCACGGTTTCGATTTCTCAGCAGATTAAGCCTCTCGACTCTGATCTGGGG
Source organism: Neotragus pygmaeus (assembly GCA_006410875.1). Taxonomy (NCBI): domain Eukaryota; kingdom Metazoa; phylum Chordata; class Mammalia; order Artiodactyla; family Bovidae; genus Neotragus; species Neotragus pygmaeus. Next base: position 2,124 of record SJYV01022333.1, read on the forward strand.
GTATAGGACACTGTCCCAAATGTGCAGGAGCGGGGTCCTCACCTCCCCCAGAGGGCACATCCGTGGGCAGGGCCAGCGGGGGGAAAGGGCAGGGCGGACTCTGAGCCTCTTAGCATGTGGAGGCTCTCCCTGTCTGACCTTCTCCCAGGCTGTGAAAGAGCCATCCTACCTCAAAGACACCTATTACTCTCTGAAGTTGGCCTGCGTCGCCCCGCCATGGACTTCATTTTCAGCTTCAGTGCATTACATGAACCATTCTATCAAAGGCAATCTGAGCTCAAAATATGATTGGAAAACAGAGGAGTGGAATTCTAAAAAGCCCTAAGAAGCAGAGTAGCATGGCAGGCCTGGGCTGTTTACTCCTCTGTCTCCATTTTTCTCCAACCCCTTTCTCATCTGCCTTTCCAGGCCTGTTTCACCAAACAATCACTCAGAAGAAGGCAACGCAGAATTATCACTTCAGGGAGCAGCTTGATGGCAGCTCCAAGCCCTGGTTCACCCCCGAGAATAAGATACACTCAGGTTTTTGAGACCTGAGTCCTATCTGAAATTCTTCAAGTGATTATCATAGATTTCAGCCACCAAGTCTCATGTGGTTGTTCNCCACCGCCTCTGGCCGCAGGAAAGCCTTCTCTACCTGTGCCTCCCACCTCACCTTTGTTGTCATCGGCTGCGGCAGCTGCTTGCTCCTCTACGTGAAACCCAAGCAAACGCAGGCAGCCGAGAATAAGATAGTCTTCCTGTTGATTTCGGTGTTAACCCCTTTGCTGAACCCTTTCATCTTTACTCTCCAGAATGACAAAGTCAAACAGGCCCTTCGAGATGGAGTGAAACGCGGCTGTCAACTCCTCAAGGAGTAACTCTTCTCTCAGTCCTTTTTTGTGGTGTATTCAACATTATGGATTGATTATTCAAGCTACCTAGAAAACACTAATTTTTCCTCTTTAATCACTGTCACCATTAGAAAAGTCAAGTAGTGTGTATGACTCCTGATTAGGCTATGGAGGTAGGAAGAGCTGGTAAAAACAATACCCACCATCTGCTCACTAGAATGTCTTCACCTAAGTTTCTATTTGTACTTCCACTGTTGAACTTAGAGAACCATATTCTTGTGATGTGGGAAGAATCCAAAAAAGTAAATATGTACATGTTTGTAGGAACCCTGTTGATCAAATTATCGGCTTCCTTTGAATCTCTAAAGATATATTTCCCAGGGGAGGAATGAAATGGGGGCAGTAGTGGATTGAGATATATGGTACAATCAAGGTCCAAAGTCGGAGATGTTCACTTTATTTCTTCAGCAGCTGTTGCTATTTCTTTTCTGACATTTCTGTGAAATTTTTTGAGAAGGTGCCCATATGCTTTAAAATACCCTATGTTTCTCTTTTCCTCTGGTTGTTTTTCATGTTTTCTTGGCCCCATTGCTACTGCAAAGTAAATATAATGTTTCATACACTTTGCCACAAAATGAACCTGGAGTGGTGATTGGAATGCTTCTCATTGGACAAATCTTGGTGACCACCTGGGGATTGGAAGAAGGAAAAAGTTCTGTTCGCTAAAAGTTCGTTGCTTTAGCCTCTCCCCTTTGAAGTGTGTATGTGATAGAGACTGGTAAGAGCAAAGTGACTAATTCTGGAGGGAGTATCCTGCGTTTGCTGCTGTTGAAACAACTCTTTCTGTCTAGACCTCTCCCAGACGCAGACCATAACGCCTTCTGATTCTTTGTTTTCCAAATCCAAGGGTCAGCACCTTTCTTGGGTGTGCTCTGTGGACAGACTACAACCAGCGAAGAACCCCCCACTTGATTCCCAGTTCCTGGGCAATTTCAGAGCATGGCAGTTTGGCGGTGCAATTGTCAAAATTTCACGTGGCTGGAGAAAGGCTTTGGAGGTAGTTTACTGACATGATGATGCTCAGCATGTTCTGCCAGCCCTGAACTGAGAGTGGCAGCCAAGCTGCCCAGAAGAGGGTGGGGTTTCTCAGGTTTTCTGAGAGCACTGAGTAAGGATGCCTTCCTGCTGGTGAGCAGAGGCAAAACCGCCATGTCTATTGAATTATTTGTACTGAGGATGAGATGCTGAGTCAAACCAGCCCATATTCTGCTAGCCACCACTGGCTGAGAAAGGGTTGGAGGCTCAAACACAGATATCCCTTGCCCCGGTTCATTTCTACCTCACTAGAGGAATCCCATTATTCTCGTTTGCTTGTGATTTTCCAATTCGCACAAAAGCTTTCTGGGTCCCAGGTTGTCCTGGGTGCTGGAGGCAAGTCAGGCCAGTGAAGAGCGCCTCATAACCTGGACTCCAGCGCTCAGTGAAGCGCGCCCAGCGTCATCGTTTCAGTAATGCTTCGGTTCTTCCCACTTGTCACCACCATGCCCCTCACTCCCCGCCTGGCTTCGCCTTCACCCACCTTCCCTGACTCTTCTCTCCCCTTTGTTCTGCAGCTCTCAGCTGCCTCTCTCTCCTTTCCACTCCCCACGTTGCCCCAGGTGTCTAGCCTCTGACCTCCCGCTGCTGACACCCTCCTCTTCCTTCCCCCCTCCCCTCCCACATCCCATTCTCCTCCTCAGTGAGGCAGTTTGCAAACAGCCTCTCTCTCAGCACCCTAGTCATCCTGCTGACTTTCTCAGATGAACCTAGATGTCATCGAGTCTAGGTTGTGAGAGGAGCAGGAGAGTTCCAGGTGAAGGGGTTGATGATTGAGACTAAAGTCACCTTTTGTCACCAGGCTTTTCTGTTTAGTCTTTGGTTGTAAGTAAAAGAATCTGTGAGTCTATTTGCATCAGTCTGCCTGCCTTGCCATAATGAAACACTACAGACTTTGGCTTGAAATGTGGTGACAAACAGCTGAAATTTATCTTACACAGTTTTGGAGGCTAGAAAGATCCAAGATCCAGTTTTAGACCAATTCAGTTTCTGATGAAGCTTCTCTTTGTGGTTTGTAGGGGGCCACCTTCTCTATGTCCACACAGGGCCTTTCCTGTAGTGGGCATGTGTATAGAGAGAATGAGTCTCCTTTATAAGGACACTCATCTTACGCAGTTAGGATCCACCCTTACGACCTCGTGTGTGTGTGTGTGTGTGCTTGGTCACTCAGAGGTGTCCGACTCTTTGTGAACCCATGGACTGCAGCTTTCCGGCTCCTCTGTCCATGGGATTGTCTAGGCAAGAATACAAAGTGGGTTGCCATTTCCTTCTGCAGGGAATCTTCCCAACCCAGAAATCAAACCCACATCTCCTGCATTAGCAGGCAGATTCTTTACCACTGAGCCACCAGGGAAGCTGTCTTATGACCTCAGTTAACTTTAATTAATTCCTTACGGCCCCATTTTCAGACACAGTTGCTCTGAGGGTTAGAGCTTCAACATATGGATTTGGGGGGATACAGACATTCAATCTCTAACACTATCACTCTGCTCCTACGGCACAACCTTATTCTCATCCAGAATGTCTACTTTGTCTTCACACTGGGAGCTGAGAGACAGATATCTGTCCACTGGGGGCTCAAATTTCCCAAGCTGTAAGCATCTCCTCTATAAAAATAAAATGAAATGCTTCATGCCCACTATAAAAGCTTAGTAGCTTTTCATTCCACTTAATTTTTTCTCTATATTCCTCACAATTGTACACAGTCATAATCAACATAAGTATCTAAAATGAAATACTAATTAGAGACTTCTCTGAATTTCTTATGCATGCACAATTACCACACTGTAAAATATTCTTATGTATACTATTAGGTATGTCAGATTTAATACATTGCTATTTTTGCTTCACATAAACACTGATCTCTGTTAAGATATACTTTGTATTATTAATGATATGTCATGAATAAAAATAAAAATAGAACTAGAGAGATTATTTCCAACCAAGCAATTTTTAAATATTTTCTCTTCTAGAAAGATTCCTTGGCTAAACTAAAATGCCTACCTAGATAGATATCTGTGACATGACTTTGTTGAGACAGTCCTTTTTCCTGTTTCATTTTCTATAGGTATTCCTCTATACCCATGCTTGATGATGCCTAAATTTTGGTGTATATGATACAAAGTAAAATATTCAGTTTTCTTCTTGATAATAATATTTCTAATTAGGAATTAAAGAATAAGAAGAGAGTAGTATTGTAATTAAAACTTCTGTGTTTTCTGTATCACCACCACAAATATTAATTTTGTGCTTAATTTGATAGGAATTCTCAAAGCTAAACAAAATTACCATTTGGCTCAGGTTTGTCTGACTCTAAAGTTTGCTCTTAACCTCTTTATTTTGTTCTCTCATTAATTTTTCCAGTAGAGACACTGAATATCACTTTTATATCATATGACTGATTTTATATATTTTAAAGTACTTTATATATTAAATATCTACTACATAAAATAAACTTTGTTAAATACTTTGAAAGCATGTAGGCAGAAGGGAACAGTATTAATAGTATACCAAGTACCTTGTAATTTCTCTATATTTTTATTCAAGCCTGACAATATCTTGTAGGTAAGTAGTAGTATGTGCATCTAACAAATGAGAAATAGAAGGTCAGAGGAGTTAAGTAACTTGTTGAAATTTTCTCAGCTATCAACCATATCCCATCCATCAGATTGGAAAAAAATAAAGCTCTGGGAATACTAAGTGTTAATGTGAATTCTGGAAAACAGACTTGAATTCATTACTGATGGGAATAAAATATTATGGTCTGTGTATTACAAAGTAGCAAAATGAGTGAACATGAACTGCGTATATACTATGATATATTTTCAAGTTGATTCTTTCTTTATCTGTGTTGCATCTAACATATTAGCCATAGTTATATTAGTTTTGAATTGGGTAAATATTTTCTAGTATATCATTTAAAATTCTTTATTTTTTTTTTTTCNCAAAAAGTGGGCAGAAGACCTAAACAGACATTTCTCCAAACAAGACATACAGATGGCCAACAAATGTGTGAAAAAATGCTCAACATCATTAATTATTACAGAAATGCAAATTAAACTCAATGAGGTATCACCTCAGATCAGTCAGAATGGCCATCATTTAAAAAAAGTCTACAGACAATAAATGCTGGAAAGGGTGAGGAGAAAAGGGAACCCTCTTGCACTACTGGTAGGAATGTAAATTGATAAAACACAGCATTTTAAAATGTTAATAGTGTTTTGCTAGATTCTTTTGCTTTCAGCTGCATATCTGCTCACCTTGAGTCTGGTATTCTATCAAATCTCTTCATATGTTTCTTTGCAATGACATAATAATCTATTTCTCACTGGTTCACGATAGAAAAAATCTACAAAGTGCAAGTCATGCAAAATATCTGTGCTCTGGAATTGATTTCTTCTAAAATCCACTCCTTCACCTTGCACAGCCTGCTTGGTAGATTTCTAAGAAACTAAAAAGCTATGATAGGTCACTTTTCTTTAACTGTTCTGATTTGGGTGTCCTTAATTCAAACACAATTTGAAAACCACAAGTCTCAAATTAGGCTATGTTTTATAGCCTGGAATCCATGTACAAGAGATATTCACAACATAAATAGACATTAAATAATAACCACAAATCAGTTAAATTATAGGAAAGAATGCACTGCTCCAGGAAGGGCAGAAGTAGACCACCAGCATCCGGGGGTGGCTGTTAGATAAACGCTGGCCAGGGTTTGCTGAGGGCATACCTCACTCTTAGAAGGACTTCCGGTATGACTTACAGCGACAGCATTGCTCAGAGTTAGATAATTGCAGGCTATGCTGTTCTTATTCAGTTGCTCAGTTGTGTCTGACTCTGTGACCCCATGGGCTGCAGCACACCAGGCTTCCCTGGCCTTCACCATCTCCCAGAGCTTGCTCAAACTCATGTCCATCAAGTTGGTGATGCCATCCAACCCTCTCATCCTCTATTACCCCCTTCTCCTCCTGCCTCCGATCTTTCCCAGCATCAGAGTCTTCTAATAAGTCAGCTCTTCGCATCAGGGTATTGCAGGGTAAAAGGGAACTAATTAAATGCATTTGATACTTATCCTGAGTATCTATTTTAAGAAAAATCTTAGGAAACAAAATTTCAGTGGGATTAACTACCATTCCATAACCAAATAAAATGTACTTCCTTTTTGAAGGAAGGGTAGGATTTGTGATATCCACCGTGTCCCCTACTTTTCATTCATTTGCATGACTTTCTGGCCAAAACCCTTATTCAGTCTCAGGATCGAATGTCAATGTTAGGTGAGAGCCAGGCTTCTCTGGGCCCACAAATTCTTGAGTCGTTCAAGGGTCTCCTGAGACACATCCGGCAAGGTATAAACAGAAGCTTCTGGAAAGCTGTTAGTAAGCTAGGTTCATAATCTGCCTGGCAGGGGGCATTGCCTTCTCTTTTGTTTAGGACTTTTAAGATCTGGAAACCTCCTGTTTCACTGAACCATCTGAAGCAATAACTGCTGGTGACTTCAGAATAAGAACTAAGCTAATCAGGGGCAGGTTTTACTGCTGGATACCTCACACTAGAAGCAATTTCTATTCATCCATCCACCAAGGCAGATTTTTTTTTTAGCTATAAGATTAGGTAAATTCATATGTAAACTAAGCGAGACCCTCAAATTCTTGGACTGTAGCTGCCTTGGTCTTCCTGGCTGCAAGGTTTGTGCTGAGACTGTCCTGCCCTGAACTTGGCTTGGCTTATAAAACCCTGCCTCATCCACAGGAAGCTTTCTGGGTGCAGAAGGTCTTAATTTTGCCTTGTGACCTGCAACATATGACTGTAGGCTATAAAATCTAATTGCAAAATCTTAATGTTGCGCCAGAGGACATTCAAAAGTAATTTCCTTCAGATTTACAACTTTAGAATTACAAATGATCTTAATATGATGAAAAGTATAACAATGAACGATTTCTATTCAACAGGCACTCTGCGAGTCAGCCATGTGCTTGCGTGTCAGCAGTCATGACCAGAAGTCTGACAGGTACAAATAAAGTCACTTGCCACTGGGAAACTACAGAGACCGCAGGAAACAGCCTCAGGAATTTCTTAGAACCTTAGGTTGTTCGGTTTTAAAATGCTCTTACACTTTGTTCCACCACATATTCAGGCATTGACAGACTTTGGCCTTAAGAAAACAAATCATTTCCTGAAGTTAATATCACTCGCTGACAATTCATGTTCAGTTTCTTCTCAGGCTGCTTGCTATTTGGAAAAAGCACGTGTTCTCATCTAAGCCTCTGCCTCCACAGACCACAGGATTCAGGGGAAGAAGCCAAGTTCTAACAACTCAAGAGACAAGGCTGGGTTGAGCCAGGAAGTCTCCACACTTGAAGACATTTGAAAAAGTCCCAGGGTGCTCTCTGAGCAAGTATTGATTCTATCTGTACATTAGAACTAGGTTGATGTCCAAGATAGACCCAGATTTTTCCAGGAACTTTACAGTTAAGGATTATGATGATAGGTTTAATAATAGTAACGTGGGCTTCCCAGGTGGTATTAGTGGTAAAGGACCTGCCTGCCAGTGCAGGAGACCTAAGAGATAATAGGTTGGATCCCTGGCTTGGGAAGATCCCCTGAAGNAACTTTACAGTTAAGGATTATGATGATAGGTTTAATAATAGTAACGTGGGCTTCCCAGGTGGTATTAGTGGTAAAGGACCTGCCTGCCAGTGCAGGAGACCTAAGAGATAATAGGTTGGATCCCTGGCTTGGGAAGATCCCCTGAAGAAGGGCAAGGTGACCCACTCTAATATTCTTGACTAGAGAATTCCATGGACAGAGAGTCTGGTGGGCTACAGTTCATGGGGTTGCAAACAGTCAGACACGACTGAAGGGACTTAGTACACACATATAATAATAAGAATTGCTGTTGTTTAGTCACTAAGTCAGGTCCAACTCTGCAACCCCATGGACTATAACCTGCTAGCCTCTTCTGTCCATGGGATTTCCCAGGCAAGAACAGTGGAGTGGGCTGCCATTTTCTTCTCAACAATAACAATATTCTGGTGTAGAATAATCTTCTAAAGAATATTCTGTATTTATGTAGTCAACTAGTACTTCTTGAGTACCATCTACACTGAGGAACATTCTGTAGGTATATACCAGCTTAGACGCAAAGTTCCACAGGAGAGAGATCTCTGCCCTCAAGACATTTATGATTCAGTGTGAAATGTGAGATGTCTGCACAAGATAGTTATGCTGAAAGAGAGAAATGCTTGCTGGTCCCACGGGAAGTGTGATAATAAATGCTCCAAGGTAGCACTGTCCAGTGAAAATATATAGCAACCTACACATGTAATGTTAAATTTCCCAGTAGTGCCATTAAAAAATGTTAGGAAGCAGATAAAACTAAGTTTCAACAACATGGTTTATTTAATCATAGAGCCACGTTATCATCTCAACATGTTATCAAAATAAAAATGTTTGGGATATTTTCATTTCATATGTATGTTCTAAGTCTCTGAAAGTTAGTGTATATCTTGCACTACCTACTGCTTGTCTCAGTTTAGACTAACCACATTTCAACTGCTTGGTAGCCAAACGTGACTAATTATTAGACAATACATACCCAAGCTATTAGAAAAACAGCCTCCGTGGTAAGGTAGAGTTATTTTTCTATTACCTCCATTACTGGAAAGGAAGTTTTGGATCTTCTCAGAACCAAATGCCACTAACACTGCAACTGAACCAGAGACTGGCTCTAGCCACCTAATCATTAACGAAAGTAATAACATGGTTCTTGGACTTTGGTTGACTTGGGTTTGANAGTTATTTTTCTATTACCTCCATTACTGGAAAGGAAGTTTTGGATCTTCTCAGAACCAAATGCCACTAACACTGCAACTGAACCAGAGACTGGCTCTAGCCACCTAATCATTAACGAAAGTAATAACATGGTTCTTGGACTTTGGTTGACTTGGGTTTGAATCTCAGATGCAAACGTTTTTATCAGTAGTACTGTGAGGCTACCACTAGTTGCTTCCCCCCCCACCCCCCACAAACAAACTGTAAAACAGAGAAGTAACAGAACAATGGTTTGGGTTGAGAAGAATATGTAAATTAATTCCCAGGACACAGCCCTCAGAGTACCTAAAGCATGAGAGGATGTCAAGAAATATCCGTTCCCACCATCACTGTGCTAGGCAGTCAAGTGTTAAGCTGCTCAGTCGTGCCTGACTCCTCTCCACCCCAAGGACTGTAGACCGCCAGGCTCCTGGGTCCCTGGAATTCTCCAGGCAAGATGACCAGAGTGGGCTGCCATTCCATACTCCAGGGGATCATCCTGACCCAAGGATCCAACCCAGGTGTCCCACATTGCAGGCAGCTTCTTTACCGTCTGAGCTGAGTTTTAATCTCACAGTTTTCCTATGAGGCCGGCTCTATCAAACCTTTGACAGCACCCTGAGGATCAGGCAGCATATCTGACACCAGCTTTGCTGCCGCTTAGAACTATACTCACTTTCATGTAAATCACATTCTACCTGCTCAGGGCGTAAGAGCCCTGCCAACTTTAGAAACATTCGAGGAACCGTTCAAAACCAACTGAAAAAGTGACACCCTTTGCCAGAAATCTACTAATCCATTGAGAGGTTTTTCAGTAACAGGTTGACTCTGCAGGTCTGGGGCATTCGAAGCTTGCATTTTGCAAAGAATAGTCTGACCCTTGACCAGTTCCTTGGAGATAGTCTCTAAGACCTTGGCATAACCTGCCTGATCAGGGTGACTCGGTATGCGTGAGAGCCTTGATTGATGGTGGAGACCTTTGACCGTGGTATATCAGTCTGACCCCCAGAGGGACTGGAGGCTAAGNTTGCATTTTGCAAAGAATAGTCTGACCCTTGACCAGTTCCTTGGAGATAGTCTCTAAGACCTTGGCATAACCTGCCTGATCAGGGTGACTCGGTATGCGTGAGAGCCTTGATTGATGGTGGAGACCTTTGACCGTGGTATATCAGTCTGACCCCCAGAGGGACTGGAGGCTAAGTCACTAAGATGAGCCACATGGGTGTTCCATGCCTACTGACTGAGTCATAAAAAGTCTCCAGGACACCAAAGCTCAAGTGAGATTCTCTGGCTGGCACTGCTTCATGCATTTTGTCACACATCTTGCAAAGAGAGTGAATGCTGTCCAGATGATTCTACTGCGAGAGAACAAAAACTCTTGCACCTGGCTTCTCCTGGACTGTGTTCTACGTACCTTCTAACTTTGCTAATTTTAAAGTGTGTCCTTTTTAATTGTGATAAATAATATTGAGTTGGCCAAAAAGTTCTTTTGGGATTCTCTGTAAGATGATATAGAAAAACCCAAATGAACTTTTTGGCTAACCCAATAACTATAATAACTTTGTTGAATTCTGTGAATCTTCCTAGTGAAATCATTAAACCAAGGGTCATTCTGAGGACCCCTAACTGAGAGGTTACCTCCTTGTGATGATACTCACAATAAATAAAATAATAAAACTCATATAAATATTCCTAGAAAGGTATTACTTGAATACAGACATGTTGGTTTAGGTGAATCAGAAATACACAGAAATCAGTCTCTCACTTTATCAGAGGATTATTTAACATGCTCATCTAAAAAGAGATCCCAGTTTCTTTTAATAGGTAAAAATCTTGGGTGGCCAGTCTACAGCATTTCCAGAGGGGCAATTCACTGTTAGGATCAAGCTCACCAAATGCTTTATCTGAGTTGTGATCACGCTATGGCTGAAAACAGGCACAGGTACAATCAGTGTATTTCACCGCGATTTTCTTGATAAATTTTACAGCTCCCTGCCCTGGTTTTTTGTTTTGTTTTGTCTTTATTTTTTGTTTCCCAACCCACTACAAAAACCTCTGTGCTTAGAGACTTCGATCTTGGATTTTTCCACAGAAACCAAAACGAAACAAAAATGAGCAGACATTCCATTAGAGTTTTCATCGTCCTATTCAATAATTAACATCAATCTAAAATAAAGAAAGCCAAAATGCAACTGTTTTGCATTTTGAACGAGGGATCTTTCAGAAGGGAGGAAAAGAAGAGAGAGTCAGATTCAGAGTCAGGAGTGGCCCAGTCCTCATGTGAGATTCCCACACACATTTGGAGGACACATGCTTAGTTGATGATGTCCCTATGAACTTCCATCAACAGCCTTTGGAAGGTCGTCTTGTGTCAAGGGGCAAGCCTGCCCTCTGCATGCACTGGCATTATCCGTCTGTAAGTTTCCA
>SJYV01022335.1:0-27630 GCA_006410875.1 Neotragus pygmaeus
ACACACGCATACAATTTTAATGTAAACTAACAAAGTTATTTTTATGGGGGAATTCTTTCATCTCAGAGTTATGTTTTTAAACTGGTCCCCAGAGTATGCCGGGATGTGACCTCAGTTAAAGCTTTGGAACAGAGTGAGGGGTAATGACAGGATAGAAGAACTGGTTTCCCTCAGCCAGGTAAATCCTTTAGATAGGCCTCATCCTGCTGCTGCTGCTAAGTCACGTCAGTCATGTCCGACTCTGTGTAACCCGACAGACAGCAGCCCACCAGGCTCCTCTGTCCCTGGGATTCTCCAGGCAAGAATACTGGAGTGGGTTGTCATTTCCTTTTCCAATGTATGAAAGTGAAAAGTCAAAGTGAAGTCGCTCATTTGTGTCGACTCTTCGCGACTCCATGGACAGTAGCCTACCAGGCTCCTCTGTCCATGGGATTTCCCAGGCAAGAGTACTGGAGTGGGTTGTCATTTCCTTCTCCAAGACAGGCCTCATAAAGGACTCATTAAGGATACTGAGGCAAAAGGAAAGTATATCATCAGAGAAAAAAGGAGGGCTGCTTCACTGGGAGCCTCATGGGCCATGTTAAAGACTTAGAATTCACTCTGAATGAGATGGAAAGCCATCTGAGTGTCTTTGAAAAGTTCATCAGTGATATTCTGCTGGAAACAGACTAAAGGGGAACCAAAGCTGGAGAAGGAAGATCAGTTAGGAGGCTATGACAATAATGCAGAACAGACAGAACAGTGATCTGAATTGAGACCACAGCAAAGGACCGACTGTACAAGAGTGGAGAGAGTTTTTGAAAGCAGGGCCAACAAGATTTGTTGCCAGATCAGATGTGGGTTGGGACAGAGAGGAGTCAAGAGTGACTCTGAGGTTTTGTCCTGAGCAACTAACTGCTAACTGCTAAGTCACTTCAGTCGTGTCCAACTCTGTGTGACTCCATAGACGGCAGCCCACCAGGCTCCCCCGTCCCTGGGGTTCTCCAGGCAAGAACACTGGAGTGGGTTGCCATGTCCTTCTCCAATGCATGAAAGTGAAAAGTGAAAGTGAAGTCGCCTGAGCAACTAAAGGAATGGAATAATCCCTAACTGAGAAAAAGTCAAGAAGAAAAACAAGCTTGAAGTTAGCAGCATGAGGTGAAGGGAAAAATTAGGAGTTCAGTGATGGATGTGTTAATGGTCAATGAATGGGTCATATGAATCTGGCATTCAAGGGCAAGCTCTAGGCTGCACGTGGAAACTGAAAATCATGGACTGGATGAGATCAATGGAATGCGCACAAATAGAAAAGATTTCCAAGCTGCTCTGGAAGGCAATATGGCAACTCCTCAAAGATTAAACATTAGAGTTACTTTGCATGCATGCTCAGTTGCTCAGTCGTGTCCAACTCTTTGCGACACTAATAGACTGTAGCCCACCAAGCTTCTCTGTCCATGGGGGCTGTCCAGGCAAGAATGCTGTAGTGGGTTGCTATGCCCTCCTCCAGGGGATCTTCCTGACCTAGGGGGAGCCCGTGTCTTCTGCATTGCAGGCAGATTCTTTACCCACTGAGCCACCTGGAAAGCTAGAGTTACCCTATAATCTAGCAAATCCACTGTTAGGTATATACTCGAGAGAAATGAAAACATGCATATAAAATATTGGACAACATGTAAAGGCACTGACTCTCCTGCAGTTGAAAAATTCAAGTATAACTTTATGATCAGTCCTCCATATCCATGGTTCCACATCCTCAGATTCAACCAAATATGAATTAGGCATTTCTGTAGTACTCGTTTATTGAAAAACAAAGTTCACATATAAGTGGACATGTGCAGTTCAAACCTGTGATATTCAAGGGTCAACTGTGTATCAATGATCACAGCAGGAGTATTTGTAAGAGTCAAAAAGTGGACACAACTCAACTGTCAACTGATAATGGGTAAAGTGTGGTATACCCACACAATGGGATGTAATTTGGAAGTCAAAAGGAATGAAGTATGTGCTACAATGTGCATGAATCTTAAAAACATTATGCCAGTGAAAGGAGCCAGTCACAAAGGACCACATATTGTATGAGTCCATTTATATGAAAGTATAAATTTTCATACATCCAGAGTAAGCTAATTTGTAGAGGCAGTGGTTGCCTAGGGCTGGGAATGGGGGGATGAAAAGCTAAGTAGATGGTAAAAACTAAGGGACAAGGGGTTTCTTTTGAGGGCAATAATAGTGTTCTAAAATTGATTATGGTAAGCATAGAACAATTTTGTAAACATACTGAAAGCCATTGAATTGTACACTTCAAGTGGTTGAATTGTATGCTGTGTGAATTATAGCTCAGTAATGCTATCCAAAAAATAAAGAAGGAAAAAAAAAGAAAAGAAAGAAACAGAGGAGAGTTCCAAGGTTTGAATCCTGAGGCCATCAGAATTTGGGGAATTGGGCTCAGATGGTAAAGAACCCACCTGCCAATGCAGAAGACATAATAGATGCGGGTTTGATCCCTGGGTTGGGATGCTCCCCTGGAGGAGGGCTTGGCAACCCACTCCAGTATTCTTGCCTGAAGAATCCCGTGGACAGAGGAGCTGGTGGGCTACAGCCCATGGTGTCACAAACAGCCAGACACAACTGAGCAAGTGAGCATGTATGCACAACATTCATAAGACATCCAGGAGGAAGTTTAGAGTAGGGATTTAGAGGTGTCACTTTGGAGATGAGGAGAAAGGTCTGGGCTTGAAAAATAAATCTGAAAGCACTTAGTATATAGATAGTTTCTAGGTGAGATCACCTAGAAAGTGAGTGTAGAAAATATAGAGCTCGGAGGCTGAGTCCAGGGCCTCCCAACATTAGAGGCTGGGGATATATAGAGGAACCAGAGCATATGGTACTGAGCAAAGGATCCTGAAAAGGAGGAGCCAAAAAAGTAAGAAGAGCCGAAAGTACAGTGTTCTAAAAGTCGAGTGAAGAAAACACCTAAGGGAAGAGTGATCATCTGTCAAATCCTGACAAGAGCTCACGTGAGACAAAGAGTAAGAGCAAACACTGGTGTTAGCTATGTGAAACTCAATGGAAATTTTACCAAAACTGTTTTGTAGGAGTCACAAGAATGAATCCCTGATTAGAAAATAGGAGATGAGCAAACTGCAGATAACAAGTAGATAGAACCATTGAGAAGATTTGCTTGTCACAGAAGCAGGAAAAATGGCCCAGTAACTAAAGTGAAATAGAGCCCAGAATTTGCTTTCTCCCTATATTGGAAGAAGTAGTGGCATTTTATAAGTTTCTTGAAAATGAGCAGGCAACAGAGAAAACATGATTTTACAGAAGAGAGAAGCCAACTGCTGATGTGTGTTCCTTAAACATGTAACAGGGGATGGGAACTGGTGAGCTAGTGGAAGGGACTGGCCTTAGCTAAAAGGCTGTGGCAAGTTCACCTGTCATGAGGAAAGAGAACGTATAGACGCAGAGTATGCAGCTGGGTGGACGTGATGCACACTACAACTGTTCTGGGGTCTTTTATTACCCCAGTAAAATAGGAAACAAGGTTTCAGCAGAGAGTAAGGAAGGGGGAGGAAACATGGAGGAGAGAAAATAAAGAAGAAAACAGTCCTTGGGCAATGGCAAGTGAAGAACTAGCGACATACAGTATCACTGTCAGTTATTAAGTGACCATTGTGGTTAATACTGAGATACGAGTAAGGCCAGTCATCAAGGTGGTGTTTTTCTCCAGACCTGTTCAACCATATGATGGTAGGTCCTAATAAAGAATTGGCTTCAACCAGCATTGAGATTAATAAAAGAGGGAAATGTTCACAATTTTATAAAAAAGAAAGACAGGAGATTTTAGTCTGATTATAGTACCTCCTCTTCATGAGAAATAGATGGGGAAACAATGGAAACAGTGTCAGACTTTATTTTGGGGGGGGCTCCAAAATCACTGCAGACGGTGACTGCAGCCATGAAATTAAAAGACGCTTACTCCTTGGAAGGAAAGTTATGACCAACCTAGATAGTATATTCAAAAGCAGAGACATTACTTTGCCGGCTAAGGTCCGTCTAGTCAAGGCTATGGTTTTTCCAGTGGTCATGTATGGATGTGAGAATTGGACTGTGAAGAAGGCTGAGCACTGAAGAAGTGATGCTTTTGAACTGTGGTGTTGGAGAAGACTCTTGAGAGTCCCTTGGACTGCAAGGAGATCCAACCAGTCCATTCTGAAGGAGATCAACCCTGGGATTTCTTTAGAAGGAATTATGCTAAAGTTGAAACTCCAGTACTTTGGCCACCTCATGAGAAGAGTTGACTCATTGGAAAAGACTCTGATGCTGGGAGGGACTGGGGGCAGGAGGAGAAGGGGACGACAGAGGATGAGATGGCTGGATGGCATCACTGACTCGATGGACGTGAGTCTGAGTGAACTCCGGGAGTTGGTGATGGACAGGGAGGCCTGGTGTGCCGCAAAGAGTTGGACACAACTGAGTGATTGAACTGAACTGAACTGATAGGAACAAAACAGACTGAAAGGAAATATTTACATTAGGTATGATTTTACAGGCAATTTTAACTTTTTCTGTATTCTTTTCTTTTGCAAAAATCAAAACTCACTCAATCTACTTTAAACAAGCTAACAATATTCAGGACCATCCCATGCATGCAAAGGCAGGAAGCAGGGCTAGATCTCACAAGAAATTTAAACCTGAAAGCAATAAAATAAGACAATAATTGTTTCTGATCCTGCTCTCACAGAGCACATAACCTCTTATTCTCAATGAGCACAAGCATCTTATGGTTCCTTCTGTGACTCTGAATCATTCCCTGATTTCCTCTGCGGAACAATGCACAGGACTCCAGTGTGGGTACTTTTGTCTCAGCCCATAGTTTCAGGGACCACAACCACCTGACTGAGTCTTTGTCTTCTTCAGATACACAGGAGGCAAACTGATTGGCTCAGCTTGAATCAAGGCTCCTTGTTTGGTTCAGTCAGCTAGAACCAGGAATGAGAAGTTATCTGGTCAAAACATAAGGACAACCCAACCCCTTTCTTCCCAATATCAGGAACAGAGGTAACTCCAGTGAATCAGGCCAAGCCAGACTCCAAATATATCTCTAAGAAGACACATAGGACTTAACCAATATCTTTAAAATAAATACTTCTAAAGAAGAGGCCAAAATTAAATAATGAGATATTAAAAATTTCATGACTCAGATGGTAAAGAATCTGCCTGCAATGCCAGGGGACCCAGGTTCAGGAAGTCAGGAAGATCCCCTGGAGAAGGAAATGGCAACCCACTCCAGTATCCTTGCCTGGAGAATCCCATGGACAGAGGAGCCTGTTGGGCTACAGTCCATGGGGTCACAAAGAGTCAGACATGAGTGAAAGACTTTCACTTTCAAATACTTGCAAAGAAGAGATCAAAGGAGAGCATGAAACATTAAAAATCTAGTCTCCTCTTTTTGTTAAATATTTCTTCTCTGTTTCGGGTAGGTTTTTCATCATTGTAATGTGTAAAAAGCTTCTATGAGTGCCTATTAGTACAGGGCACCATGTCCTTCACTGCCCAGAATGAGTCTAACAGGCATATTAACAGTAAAGTTTAACTTTTGAAGAAAACATTGAGAACCTGCAATGTATTCCTTAACTATAAAATGGAATGGTTCATAACATAGAATGTTCTGAAGATTCCCTGCCTTCATCTTTGTTTTCCTGCAGTTATTAACTTTAAATCAGAGGTGAAAATAAAATAAAGCTGAAAGTTTATTTGTGGCATTCGGCCTGGCGTGCTGCGATTCATGGGGTCACAAAGAGTCGGACATGACTGAGCGACTGAACTGAACTGAGTCCAAGGTTACTTTTAGTGGCACGAATTGTACATGATACATGTTTTTGTACATAAAATTCAGGTAAATACAGAAGAAAACAGAGACAAAGAAAAGGCTCCTTTGTTTTCCCTCTCTCACCCCTGAGTATCCCCTTTGCAGAGGAAAACACTGGTAACAGATTAGGCTGTACACTTTCAACTGTTTTTCTAGGTTAGTTTTATTACTATCTTGTTTTTGACGCTTTACTTTTTCATTTTTAAACTTGCCTTTCTTTCTTTATGCTGATGACTTCCTGTCAGTATTCCTGGTAAGTTATATACCCCAGTAGCCTTGCATCCAGGTTCTATAAAGACATTTTTAATAATATCCCAGTGATCTAATCTCTTAAGGCTCTCATATTTCACCTTTTTTTTTTTTTAAGCAGACATTTTACGGACTGGTGAAGCAATCATTTAGAAACATACATCTCTGAAGCCATTATAGTTTTATAATTTGTTCTGCCCCACAAACAACCACAGTCAGCCTTCCAAGAGGACAATCCTTTAAACCAAATCTCCAACATTAAAGCCGCTTATGGCTATTTCAGATAATGGGAGCTGTCCAGTGTGTGATGTGTTCGGTCTACTTCATTTAGGGAGGATCTGTTGCACTAATAATGGACTTGAAAATGAGCTCTGCACTAGAAATCCAGCAGTGAATAACAGAAAAAAGTGAGCTTACAAAATTTATTGGAAATTTTTTCTGAAGGTCAGAGAACATATTAAGCACAACAGCAAATGTGTATTTTTCATAGTACATTATATTTTTAGGAGACTCTGATGTAAAAGCATATTATGCATCCCTTTCAAAAAAAAAAAAAAACAGGTTAAAGAGACTTCAATCAAAACCCACCTTGTAGATTCGTCTAAATTTCTAGAATAATAAATTAGATGTAGTAAAAGGAAAAAAACCTCTGGATTTTGCCCCCCAAAAAAGAAAATATGCCCTTTGTGAACTTTGTTATGAGTCATATCTGTATAGAAACACACATTATCATTTGAAGGCTATGTCATCTTGAATAGGAATGAGAATTTGTCTCTCAGTTTCCTTATTTTTAAACTGGAAATAATATTGTCTGTTTTATAAGTATGATACAATGCATGCATAGCAGAGGCTTTGCCATGAGCCTGGTCCACAACTGATTCCAATTCCAACTGCTGGTAGATAATTACCATGCTGATGGCAAAACTCTATCCCAAGTACCTGTCTTATCTTTCAGCTTTTCGGTCTCAAGACTTGTTCTGAAGAAGTAAAATTTTTTATCCTTCTGAGAACATTCCAGAAACATGGGGGCAATTAACAACCAGAGAGGCAACCTTCAACCACTGAGGAATGGGAGTCAGTGAACAAATGCCTTCTATTTTTGTTTCTTTTCTGTTTCTGAAGGGACATG
Organism: Neotragus pygmaeus; assembly: GCA_006410875.1. Lineage (NCBI taxonomy): Eukaryota > Metazoa > Chordata > Mammalia > Artiodactyla > Bovidae > Neotragus > Neotragus pygmaeus. Next base: position 7,230 of record SJYV01022335.1, read on the forward strand.
CTACACAGTTCTTTGGAGGGTCCCCAGTGGAAATGAGTACCAGTTGCCCACAGCAAAACTGTCTCAATAATGGACCCTTATAATGGGCTTCCTGGAATCATCTCTCTAATAGATTACCTTCTCCCAAATGCTTATCTCAGACTTCACTTTGAGGAAAAAACAAACTAAAGGGCTTTTAACATTCCATTCCTTTCCCTGCCTCTCTTCATAAATGGCATTCCCTCTACTGATGAATCAGATTTCCAGTCCTTATCAAAGACTTACTCTTGTAAAATAATGTGCTAGATACAACTATCCAATATGGTAACCACTAGTGACACATGGGCATGGAGGACTTGAAATGTGGCTAATCCAAATTAAGAGGTGCTGACAATGTAAGCCATATAACAGATTTTGAAAACTGAGAATAAAAAAAGACTATAAACTATCTTACTAATAATCACATATTGGTTAGTTGAAATCACAGTATTTTACATTTATTGTTGTTCAGTCACTAAGCTGTGTCTGACTCTGCAACCCTATGGATTGCAGCACACCAGGCTCCTCTGTTATCCACCATCTTCTGGAGTTTGCTCAAATTCATGTCCACTGAATCTGTGATGCTATCCAACCATCTCATCCACTGCCACCCTCTTCTTTTGCCCTCCTTTTTCCCAGCATCAGGGTCTTTTCCAATGAGGTGGCTCTTCACATCAGACAGCCAAAGGACAGGAACTTCAGCTTCAACATCAATTCTTCCAACAAATATTCAAGGTTGACTTCCTTTAGAATTGACTGGCTTGATCTCCTTGCAACCCAAGGGACTCTCAAGAGTCTTCAAAAGTATTTTACATACATTGAGTTAAATATTTCAAATGTATCCCTAACAAACTTCGCTTGGTTCTTTTTACTTTTTATAATGTGGCTACTAAAATTTTTTAATTACATTAGAAATTCATCCTGGCTGAATCAGAAAAACGTATGTATAAAGGCATGAAACCTATCAAAGCAATAAGTACACCCACTGTTTCCTTAGTTTCCTTTTGGTCAAAGTTCTTATCATTAAGAAAGTTTCAGGCTAAGGGAATGAAATATTTCACTTATTTCCCAGTGTCTGGAACATAGTAAGTTCTCCATGTTTCCTTCTGCACAGATAAATTAGAGATTTTATTACAAGAAGAAATAAACAGTGAATTTTATAAAATAGGTTGTTGTCAAATTATACAGGATGTCAGTGCAATTTATCTCAAAGGCAATATAACATTCTTGAAGGTCTGAGTACTATTTATTAGAAAGATTCATGTAGAATCAGTATGTAAGATGCAAAAGTGGAAGTGAGACTACAGCCTAGCTGGCAGGTTATTGCAAAATGCTGAGTTTGCCAAAAGAAAGTAGTAGCCATGGCAATGGAAGAAAATCAGATCATAAGATAAAATTAAGAAAATGCTAGAAACTGATTGGTTCTGGGTAGAGAAAGAATAGAGGAAAGGAAGTTTTTATGTCTTCATCGCAGTATGAATTCATTAGAAATCCATATTCTGTAATTACTAATGCTATTAAAAAAAAAAAAAGTTGCCCTAAGAACTTTCCCTCACTATTCAAAGGTGTTTTCTAACTCAGGAAAAGAAAAATGACTGCAGAACAGCAGAAAAGGATGTCATATTCTTTATCCCTAACTTCAAAAGCATGTTCCAAGAAAATAAAGACATTATAAAAGCACTTTCAGAAAGAGACTACGTCCTTCCTCTCCACTCAAGCTTCCATGCCCAGAAGATAAGAGCCTTCTGATTAGGATGAAAAGAAGTCACGAGGGAGAAGCAAAGGGGTTAAATGCACATGCAAGGAAGACTGGAACATGACCTACTTTCCCAGATGTGCAGCTGGGAGAGACAGAAGGATGGAGAAAAGTATGGGGTTCTAGATCTACCACTTCAGTTTGGTACTGAAGCTTCAGGGCAGAAGTGATGGTGTGGGTCTCTCTACACCATAATGATATCAAGCCAACAGTTAGACATGGCTGGGTGTGACATAATGAGGCTCTGATCCTACCTTAAACTCACCACTGAGAAGTGGACAAATAAACTTTCCCCAGTTCCCCAAGCAGGGCTCAGATATCAGTTGAAGGAGACAGCTGAGGGCCAAATGGGGCTTATATTTGTAACTCAAATGCCAGTGTGAATCATGAAACTGAGGTTTTTATAAATGCAGAGATTTCAGAAGAGTGACAAATATTATGACCACCAGAGAGCAGATACTCTCTCTCCCTGACTTCCCATCTCAATCCCCATCCTGTCGTTATTACACACAAGCCTTGGAAAGGAGGGCCACCCTAAAGAGAAGGAAAGAAGGTGAAATCCAGAACTGACACAATTTTAAGCTTGTCTGAAAAAGTATGACAAAGACTGAATTCACCTGGAAATGACTAGATATAATTTTACAGCATCAGGAAAAATAAGGCATATAATAGAAACTAAATACAAAAATGCGAAAATAAAATGTTACCTGTTTCGAAAATATGATTTCAGGGTTCACAAAAATTATACTTATAGCTGGTATAAAGGAATTTATTACATTCTTAAAGAGGATTAAGAACTCTCTTTGGGGAACTATAACATTTTTTATTTAAAAAAACATAATAAACGACTGACTGAAATGCTTCAATGCTAAATTTACATTTAAGTGATTTGCTATTTTCCTCCTGCCTGGGCTTCGCTCTGAGGCATGGTCTGACTGTAATTTAGTGCTGGGTTTGATCAGCTGACTCATTTGAAAAGACCCTGATGTTGGTAAAGATTGAGGGCAGGAGGAGAAGGGGACGACAGAGGATGAGATAGTTAGATGGCATCACCGACTCAATGGACATGAGTTTGGGTAAACTCTGGGAGTTGGTGATGGACAGGGAAGCCTGGCGTGCTACGGTTCATGGGGTCACAAAGAGTCGGACACGACTGAGCGACTGAACTGAACTGAACTTAATCAGTAAGGTGATAAGGATTACAAATCAGTATACTTTAGTACAGGGTATTCCGAAGATTTCCAGTCCATTCTTGGATCAGTTAAAGTCTAAAGGGTTCTCCCACAAAATGCACTGAAGGTATGAAAATGACTTGATAGTTAAGATAAACTCTAGAGCAGCAGTTCTTTATGGAAAAGATGGAGGAAAAACAGCAGGTGGTTGGCTGGGGTGGGATATAGTGTACAGGGAGTGGGGGGTTACTCCCCATGGGACAGCTGGCAATGTCTAGATATAGTTCTGGTTGTCATAACTGAAGGTGGTGGGTGCCATGAGCATCTAGAGGGTAGAGGCCAGAGATGCTGCTAAACATCCTACAATGCACAGACAGTCCCCACAGCAACAAGTGGTCAAAAAAAAAAGGCCACGGCTGAGAGACCTGCTGGTGAGGCGTTGTGAGGCCTACCCATGCTGAGGATCCTGGCAACCTCTTGAAGCTGACTGATTGCTTTGAAGTGCTAACAGGAAAAAAAAAAAAAGTGTTCATGGGATCATTTTTTCTGGGAGGAGCTTGGAGAAAACCTCCAGAATTGTGACAAAAAAAATTCTTTTTCTTTTAAAAAAGGGCTCCTCATGATGATAATAATAATAAAATTCAGGTAAACTTAGTTCTAGCTATAGTCTAGAGCAAGAAAGATGTAGATAACCATCTACTTATCTGTCTATTTTGGATTCTATATTCTGAGTATATAAATACAAAGATCAGGGGAGAGGCAGAAAAGAGAGAAAGGAAGAAGTCCCTAAGTGAAAAGTGAAAGTTGCTCAGTCAGTCATGTCTGACTCTGAGTGACCTCATGGACTATACAGTCCATGGAGTTCTCCAGGCCAGAATACTGGAGTGGGTAGCCTTTTTCATTCTCCAGGGGATCTTCCCAACCCAGGGATCGAACCCAGGTCTCCCGCATTGCAGGCAGTTTCTTTACCAGCTGAGCCACAAGGAAAGCCTGAAGTTTGTAAGAGAAGCTCAATATTATCATTTCTATTGTACCGGGAAACAACAAATCATGGGTCATTTACTAAAATTAGCTTTGAAAAATATCAAGTTCAAAATTTTAAATGGTCATTCGATTGTTTTAAGAAACATTTTACCTTCTAAATAAAAAGTACAGACTGTCTTTAAATATTTTCCTCCTTTAATTACAGATTAATCAATAAATGGTCATCTCCCTCTTAATTTCAGTAACCTGTTCTTGAATAGTTCTGTGAAAAATACTTCACTTCTGTGAACCTAACTACCACAATTTTAAATGGAAAAATTATAATGTATATGTCAACCACAAACCCATGGCCAATTTTCTAAAACTCAGTAAAACAATCTTAATTAATGAACTCTCACATTAGGACATATAGTGCTTGAAACATTACTTCCCAATAAACAACAAATCAATACAGCTAATAATTTAGCAACATACTAAACATCACCTCTCCTAAGACTCAAGAGATTTTCAAAATATCAACATGTGAGTCTGATGTTGTGGCTTAAATAACTCAAAAACACTTCAAAACATTGTTTCATTGGAAATATTTTGTTGATTTTTCATTTCACTGACAACCAACAGTATTTTTCATATACTTATTGGAGGGCTACAGTCCAAAGGGTTGCAAAGAGTCAGACACTACTGAAGCAGCTTAGCTGCAACTTGCACACCTTCCTTTGTTAAATTCTGTTCAAGTACTTTAGCTGTTTCTTTTATTTAATTGTATGTATTTCCAAAGAGTTGAACACAACTAAAACAACTTGTTTTTTTTAATGTATTTATACTATTGAGATATGAGTTGCTTATATATTCTAGGTGTAAGTTCTTTTGTCAAACATATATACTGTGAACATTTTTCCCCAGTTTATAGTCTGCTTTTCATTTTTAAATGTTTTTCAAAGAGAAGAAGCTTTTAATTTTAATGAATCCAATTGTTAAGCTTTTACTTTCATGGTTAGTGTTATCTGTAAGAAATTTCTACCTACTTCTAGGTCACAAAGATATCCTCATGCTTCTTTCTTCTAGAAGTTTCATATAAATATGCACTGCTGCTGCTCCTGCTAAGTCGCTTCAGTCGTGTCCAACTCTGTGCGAGCCCATAGATAGCAACCCACCAGGCTCCTCTGTCCCTGGGATTCTCCAGGCAAAAATACTGGAGTGGGTTGCCATTTCCTTCTTCAGTGCATGAAAGTGAAAAGTCAAAGTGAAGTCACTCAGTCATATTCGACTCTTAGCGACCTCATGGACTGCAGCCTACCAGGCTCCTCCATCCATGGGATTTTCCAGGCAAGAGTACTGGAGTAGGGTGCCATTGCCTTCTCCAAAATGTGTACTAGAATGTCTAAAAATAAAGGCTGACAACACCTATTGTAGGTAAGGATATGGAACAACCATATCTTCAGAGGTTAAAGCGTCTGCCTGCAATGCGGGAAACCTGGGTTCGATCCCTGGGTCGGGAAGATTCCCTGGAGAAGGAAATGGCAACCCACTCCAGTCTTCTTCCCTGGAGAATACCATGGGCAGAGGAGCCAGGTGGGCTACAGTCCACGGGGTCGCCAAGAGTTGGACACGACTGAGCGACTTCACCTTCACTTTCACTTTCAAGAAAGCGAAATGGTACAAGCATTTTGGAAAACTGCTTGGTAGGTTCTTAAGCTGTTGAACATATATACCTACTCTATGACCCAGCAACTCTAGGTACTTACTCAAGAGAACTGAAAATAAGTGCATCAGAAGTTTATACAAAAATACTTAGTGGCCATATTCATAATAAAACTAGAAGCCACACAATTGTTCAACAAGAGGTAGCAGACAAACAAATTTTATATAAACTATTTTTTATTCATACAATGATAATTGAACTACAGCTGCAAACAATAATACAGATGAATCTAAAAAAATGATGAGCGAAAGAAGCCAGACACAAAAGAGTTTATACTTTATGGTTCCATTATATGAATTTTAAAACAGGTAAAATTAATTGATCCTGATATTGATATAAATTAGAATATTGATTGCCTTGGGGTAGGGAGAAAGATAGGAGATTGAACAGGAAGGGATATAAGGGTATAAGGCAATTTTTCAAGGTGATGGAAATATTTTATATTTTGACAATGGAGTGGATTACATGGGTGTATTGATTTGTTATTGAATTATATACTTGAAATGTGTGCATTTCACCACATGTAAATTATACCTCAAAAATATACATATTACATTTTAGAACCACAATTATAAATTTTTCCTACAGCTAAGATATGTACACTTTATGACTTATTACAAGTCACAGGTATTCTACTAGAAAAATGTTTAACTAGGAGAAATCCTTTGGGGAGTGCTTAAATCTCCTGTATGTCTGAGAAGATCTGTCTTCATCTGTGCCCTTTTAGATGTAAGTAGAGAGTCAGATTATGTGCTGAAGGCTGTCTCTGTCTAAATTACAACATTTAATCTCAGTGGGAATTCCCAACAGTGGGGCTATGTTCTCCACTATGTTTGACCTGTACTACTGGGCAAGTGACAACAGTGAATTCAATCTCTACTTGAAGTTGTAAATATCAAAAACGGAATAACAGGATTTTCTTTATAAAAATAAAGCAAATGTAACCCACTCCATCTTTTCAAGGACCAAAGCAAGTATATACCTGATCAGAGACCAAGATCTNTTGTTTCCCCATCTATTTGCCATGAAGTAATGGAACCAGATGCCATGATCTTAGTTTTCTGAATGTTGAGTTTTAAGCCAGCTTTTTCACTCTCCTCTTTCACTTTCATCAAGAGGCTCTTTAGTTCTTCTTTGCTGTCATAAGCGTGGTGTCATCTGCATATCTGAGGTTATTGATATTTCTCCTGGCAATCTTGATTCCATCTTGTGCTTCCTCCAGCCCAGTATTTCTCATGATGTACTCTGCATAGAAGTTAAATAAGCAGGGTGGCAGTATACAGCCTTGACATACTCCTTTTCCTATTTGGAACCAGTCTGTTGTTCCATGTCCAGTTCTAACTGTTGCTTCCTGACCTCCATACAGATTTCTCAAGAGGCAGGTCAGCTGGTCTGGTATTCTCATCTCTTTCAGAAATTTTCGGAGTGAGTTGTGGTTCACATAGTCAAAAGCTTTGGCATAGTCAATAAAGCAGAAATAGATGTTTTTCTGGAACTCTTGCTTTTTTGATAATCCAGCGAATATTGGCAATTTGATCTCTGCTTCCTCTCCCTTTTCTAAATCCAGCTTGAACATCTGGAAGTTCTCCATTTACGTACTGTTGAAGCCTCGCTTGGAGGATTTTGAGCATTACTTTACTAATGTGTGAGATGAGGCAATTGTGCAGTAGTTTGAGTATTCTTTCGCATTGCCTTTCTTTGGAATTGAAATAAAAACTGATCTTTTCCAGTCCTGTGGCCACTTCTGAATTTTCCAAATTTGCTGGTATATTGAGTGCAGCACTTTCACAGCATTAGCATTTGAAATAGTTCAACTGGAATTCCATCACCTCCACTAGCTTTGTTCATAAGGATGCTTCCTAAGGCCCACTTGACTTTGCGTTCCAGGATATCTGGCTCTAGGTGAGTGATCACACCTTTGTGATTATCTGGGTTGTGAAGATCTTTTTTATGTAGTTCTGTGTATTCTTGCCACCTCTTCTTAATATCTTCTGCTTCTGTTAAGTCCATACTATTTCTTTCCTTTATTGAGCCCACATTTGCATGAAATGTTCCCTTGGTGTCTCTAATTTTCTTTCACCTTTCCAGGGAAGATTGCTTTTCTACAGCTGGGTATATCTGCCACTGCTCCCCTTCTGCTCCATGTGGGCCCTGGACTCAGACCTGGCCTTGACTCTTGACTCTGCCACTTACTAGTTGGGTTTTTTTGGCAAGATACCTAAGTTCATTGTGTCATACTGGTTCTCAAATGTTACCAGTAAGAGCAATTTTGTGTTTTCACTTCTTAATCTTGAAATTATTGTGCCAGAATCTAATTCAGAAGGCTAAACTCCAGTTGTTGCCATTTGTTCCAAGAATACTTGGCAATATAAGCAGTGGTGCTCAGATTTATTTGTTTGCTCTTGGTACTCAGAATGAAGCTGCAGAGTGTTACTCCCCACTCCTAAACTACACATCTGTATATGTAACTAATCCGTAGACATCCTCACTTGTATAGCCCATAAGTACTTCACACTGTATGTCTAAAGTATTATCCTATACTACGTATATTTCTTTTCAAAATGAATGAATAAATAAATAAGCAAACTCTCCCTCCATCCCTGCAACAAAAAATGTTGGGGTTGGAAGTGAACTATGAAGACATACATGCCTGGCTAAAATGCTTGAGAGGTGGTGCCACAGCAAGAACCTGCCTGCCTTAATTTTTTAAAAGTTATTAATACTTCTCAAAGCAGCCTTCCCCACCCTTCAGCACCACTGTCAACCCTCGTGTTCTTTTCCTCCTAGCACCCTTGTCTTCATGGCACTTGCTATAATTTGTTGCTGTAACTATTGGTTTATTTCTTTGTTTCTTTGTGTTCCCCCTCCTCCATTTCTAGCTCCATAAGGACTTGAGTTTGAGCCTCCTTTATTTACTAGTATATAATTAGCAGTAGCATGGGGATTGGCCAGAAGTTGTGAATGAGTATTTGAAATATTTGATTGATGAGTGAATTAGCCTAAAGGAGACTGTAGAGGACTGTCTTTTTTCTTCTGTTTTTCCCTTAATCTTGCCCACAGTGAAATTCTTCTGCTATTTTTCTGCCCTTCCACAGAATTGTCTGAGATTTTTCTAGAGTCTCCTAAAAGTTTTGTGACTCTTAACTAATAGAACTTTATGTTATATTCAAAAGAAAAATGTAGCAAATAATATTAACAGTGATACCTGGTTGTTGTTGTTTTTTTTGCAATCAGGAGGATAGAAAACAGATAGTATTTTTTTCTCCACAGAGCAAAAAGTCTTAAACAGGACTGTGCTTAGAGTGGGAGTGTCTACATTCATTTACATGCTGCAAATCTTATTATTCTGAACACCTCAGCAGAGTGGTGTTTGCTCATGATGATGACCCCTTCAAGGTGTTTGATGATCTGGAGTGCTTGTTAAGTCTGTGATAAAAGTATGCTCTTTAAATCAGTGATTTAAAGTTGAAAACAGTATACTACCCTGCGTATCTTATTAATAGAAGCATCATGATTATAAATAAAGCATTTGTTACAATAGATAAAAATGACATTCTGATTCAAATTCATTATTCATTTCCACCCAGTGTGTTGGCAGAGATGAAGAGAAATGTTTTATGAGTTATCCAGAAACAAATTAAATCGAGATTGGAAATCTTTTAATTGTTAGGTCAAAATTATCTATCCTCAGTAAAGGGATACACTTTTCATGATTGAAATAATTTTATAATAACTGTTACTAGAAAGCTGATAAAGAGAAATCAGCTGCCCAGAAATAATTTTTCTGTTGCATACAAAATAACACTGCCTGTGAAAAAAGAAGACAAAGGTAAATTTCTCTACTTAGGAAGAAATAAAATAATGACTCTCTAGTTGGGAGAAGCTAGTCCAACTATCAAATACTTAAGGGATTTACACTTTTAGGTAAGTGACTTATCTAAATAATAGGTATTTATCAGCTATTCTGTGTTCCACATGCATTATTTCATTCTTAATACAGCTATATGAGATAGGTGGTAGGTTATCCCAATTTGATAAATGAGGGAAGTAAGGAGAAAGTCTGGGAAGCCAATCTAGAATCACACTGCTTGGAAGTCCAAACCTGATCCCAAAAGTCCAAGTGCCTAAGTCATTTCTACTTCTAACGAAAATTACGTGAACTCTTAAGAAATCTCAGAGATACTAAGTAACTTGTAGGCAAAGTTACAGATGAATTAGACCAATGTTAATGTTCAAGCAAGGAGCAAAATTTGGGTCCTGAGAAGTGCTTGCTTTTTAAAAGCTATTTCTACTTGTGATGCTGTTTAATTAATACACATTTGGTGGAATATCCAAAAGTAGACATTTTTCATGACCTAAGAGAGTAGGATGATACAGTCTCCATATAGGTTGTAATCTAAATAGTCTGTCAAGAAAATGTAGTCTTCACAGCATGTAGATTAGATCATCAGAGAAGAAGGAAGGACTGGGAAGAAGAGACACACACGACAGTCTTGCTGCCCAGAGACACAAGGAGGCTGAGCTGTAGACTGACCTTTGCTACAGAATCGTACAGGTGTCATCTCGTCATGAGGCAGTGTTCTAACACTGCTCCCCATCCTTTCAGCCATTCAAGTAACAGGCTAACATACTTAGCCTGATTAGTCTTCCTCTCAAAAGGGAATAGGTTCTGAGTAAGTGGAGGCAGACAGTACGAACTAAAGTGAAATTATCAGCACCAATCCTGGAATTGCACGCTATCTCCTTTGGTAGGTGAGCCTGAAATACTTCCTAGAAAGAGAAGAAGCAGGTGGTAAGACAGCATAACTTCATATAGCACTTTAGATGTTCAAAGGTACTTTTGCAGCATCTTAAATTTAATTTCTACCTTGTAAAGAATACTAACACTAATTACGAATTTCAAATAAGGTGTTAACGTGGAAAATGTAACAAGTAATTGAAATCCAAGTGCCTAAGTAACATTGCAGAATTATCAAAATGCTGTCACTTATAGTTCTAGTTAGAGTGAATTTAAATCATTCTAATCCAGTTTGGCACACCATCTATTAAGATTTTGATAAGGGGAATAAGTCCATTAAACACCGAGCCTTGGATTTATAGTTTGTAATAAGGGAAGACAGTGTCTGTTTACAAATAATTTTAAACTAGTATATCTATTTCAGTTAGCTTTTTGGCATCACTGTCTCAACTGTATAACAGTAAGGCAAAATAATGGTTTGTGGCACCCATGAAAATCTGAATCTCAGAGTCAAAGCTATGTTCATAGAGATTTTTATACACATTCATTCAGTAAATATTAACTAAGCAACTGCTGTGTGCCAGCAATTGTTTGGTAGCTAAGGATAATACAGTTAACAAGAATAAGTTATATGGTGTATTAGAAGGCAATATAGAGTCATTTGCCTTTTATGAAGAATAAATTCAGTCACTGTTATATTTTTCCATGTATTACCTTATTTAAAATTCACACTTACTGTTCATTTCCTACATGAAATGGAGATTAAATTTAATAGTAAAAGCGCCTTCCAACCACCAGAGTGCTATTCAAATACACTTGAATGACATCTTCAATATCAAAAACTCATGATAACTGGTTAAATAATATCTGCCATGAATTTAGTGAATGATAATTGCTAGTCTTGTGAAAATAGAGTTCACACATAGAGGAAGTCTGGTGGTATTAAAATATCCTTCATAACCTTGACCATGTTACTTTGACTCATTGGAATAATTTCAGTATGCCAACAATCAAGTTCAGTTCAATGTCAGTCAACATTTTGGCTGTATTTATACTACAAAGTAGAACAAAAACAGTATAATAATTCCTATGTAATATATAAGACAGTTCTTAAGAAAACTTAGTTTTTGATTGCCAATGTATTTGCTAACCAAATGAAATAGCAGTCATAAGATTCTGAGGAAAGAAATTAAAATATCACAATTTTCAGTCGAGACTAATTAAAGCGTAATTTAATTTTGTGTTTCTTACACCCTGTTTCTCTTTTTTATCATTCATTTATTCTTGCCTTCATTTGTTTTATCGTATACTGACACATCATCTTGAATACTTACAGTTATCTTCTCCGTAACCTGACAGATTNAATTAAAATATCACAATTTTCAGTCGAGACTAATTAAAGCGTAATTTAATTTTGTGTTTCTTACACCCTGTTTCTCTTTTTTATCATTCATTTATTCTTGCCTTCATTTGTTTTATCGTATACTGACACATCATCTTGAATACTTACAGTTATCTTCTCCGTAACCTGACAGATTGACCAAAAAGATTATTAGAATGGCAGAAATGCTCCTGTCTCCCATATTTATAAGAAAAAAAAAAAAAATCAAGGGAGAAAGCTTTCCTCTCTGTTCCTTAAGCTATAGTTTTCGCAGGAGCAGTGTCCATTCAGTGTCTCCTCTGTCCCTCCTCCCCACTTCCTCTTCACTGCCCCTGTAATTGGCCTCCTCTTTTGCTTTCACCAGTGGCTTCCTAGCTGTCAACACAATAAAGAGTTTCATGTCCTTGCCATTTTCAAAATCTGACATTTAACATTTCCCTCTTTTTTGAAACACTCAGCTCCCTGGGTTCTCTTTTAAAATAGCTCTGGCCTCTTATTTCTGCCCTCTTTTCTTCTTCTTCAGTTCATGAGCTATTGCAGATCCCTGAAATACTACTGTTTCGTTGAATTCTGTCCTTGTTTTTCTTTTCTTCTCATGTTTCACTCTCTGTTTCTTTCATTGCATGAGCTTCAGCTATACCTTTATAAGCTAACGGAACTCCATAAACATATCATAGGCCAATTTTCTTTTAAATTCCACACCTATTTATCCAACCACGTTCTGGGCCTCTCCATTTAGATATTCTACAGGTGTTTTAGACGCTAAAAGACACTTGCTCCTTGGCAGAAAAGCAATGACAGACCTAAACAGCATGTTAAAAAGCAGAGACATTACTTTGCCTACAAAGGTCCATGTAGTCAAAGCTGTTGTTTTTCCAGTAGTCATGTATGAATGTGAGAGTTGGACTAAGAAAGCTGAGTGCTGAACAACTGATGCTTTTGAACTACAGTGTTGGAGAAGATTCTTGAGAGTCCCTTGTTCAGCAAGGAGATCAAACCAGTCAATCCTAAAAGAAATCAACCCTGAATATTCATTGGAAGGACTGATGAATCTAAAGCTCCAATGCTTTGGCCTCCTGATGCGAAGAGCCAACTCATTGGTAAAGACCCTGATGCTGGAAAAGACCGAAGGCAGGTAGAGAAGGGGGCTTCAGAGGATGGATGGCATCACTGACTCAATGGACTTGAGTTTGAGCAAACACCAGGAGATGGTGAAGGACAGGGAAGCCTGGCATGTTGCAGTCCATGGGATAGCAAAGAGTCGGACACAACTAAGTGAACGACAGCACAAGTATCTTGAATTTAAGTTTCTCAGACTAAATTTATCTCCTTATTTCCATATACACATGTGTTTTTATTTCCTTCATCTTTGGTTCACATAGAATTCCAGGTCCAATACCCCAGAGATTGTGTTTCAATAGATCTACAGTTGAGTCTCAGAATTTGCATTTTAACAGGAATCCCAGCTGACTCTTAAGCAGGTGATTTCGGGACCAAACTTTGAAAAACTGCCCTGCTAATGAATGGTTCCAGTTTCTTCAGGACTTTCCATGTAAAGTTGTGCAGTCGAGGTGATGGGTTGCGGCTGAAATCTTATCTAAGCTCTGCATTTCGAGCTGTATGCCTTTATTCCTTACACTACCACCTCAAGACCTGCTTAGTCAGATTTATAGACTTGATCCCCCTTCCCTGTCACTACCCCACACCCCTAGTTCTCTCGGTATCACCAGAAGGGTCTTTAAAGTGCTAATATGATATGCCATCAATTTTCTTAGAACTCAGCTGATTCCTTACCATTTTCTTCTGGTTAGACTGTTAACTCCTTAACATGAAACATGAGACATTTCATGACCAGGTATCTCCTTAACTGGCTACCTTCATTACCTCTTCAAAGGCACTCTACAAGCCAATTATCCATGCCCATTGTCTCTCCCTTCACTAGTTTCCTCCATTTGTTTCTTACTTCGATACTTTGTTTCTTTAGTTCCCTGTGTCTTAAACACAATTGACTTTGCCTTCCTCCTAGTATGCAACTGCCTAAAATGTATTGATATTAAATAGAGGTGATAAATTACAGTTGCCAGTGTTCACAGGGCCACTTCAAGGATCACAAAAAGATAATAGGTCTAGGAGCTCTTTGGTAAATATGTCAGCAGCATGTGGTGCAACTGTTCATGCTGATTTAAATTGAAATATAGAAGTGTTTCGTTTTCATCTCATCTGAAAAGATGAAAGTCTTCTGAAAAGATAATTCTGACTCATTTGTGTATTGAACAACTCTTCCATTGCCAAAATAATTCAGTGTTCTACATACATTGAAGTCTGACTTTATCCTCAGTTTTGGTTGCACTGGGTCTTAGTTGCTTCATGCAGACTCTCAGTTGCAACATGTGGGATCTAGTGTCCTAACCAGGGGTAGAACCTGGGCTCCCTGCATTGGGAGTGCAGAGTCTTAGCCCCTGGACCACTGGGGAAGTCCCTTGAGTTTACCTTTTTATGACTTGGTTTTCAGTAGATTTTTCTGCTCTAGCCCCCATAATTTCCCTCATGTAGCAGCTGCCCTGGTGGCTCAGTGGTAAAAGAATCTGCCTGCCAAGCAGAAGACATGGGCGCAGTCCCTGGGAAGATCCCCTGGAGAAGGAAATGGCAACCCACTCCAATATTCTTGCCTGGGAAATGTCCTAGACAGAGGAGCCTGACTGGCCACTGTCCATAGCATCACAAAGACTTGGACAAGACTGAGCAATTAAACAGCAACAACCAAAGCTAATCCTTTCCCCAGTTTCTTTCAACAATACGAATTGTGTTCATACGTCAGTGTCTTTTTCCCTCAGTGCCTTTGAAGTCTTTGGGTCTCCAACAGGGATTTCCAGATAAAGCTATGCAGTGGTTATAATCTGACTTCGGAGGAGGGGAATCTTGGATTTGAAAGTTATCCTTTGCTAGATACATTGTCAGCCTAAGGAAATTTTCAACCTTAAAAATATTCAGAATATTGGGATATTTTAAGACTATGTATCTTTTATCATTCCAGCATTATAATTTTTTTGTTTTACTTAGTTCATTGGAACATACAGTATATAACTTAAAACCTAATTTGTCTTGCAGTAAGACACACTGTTTTCTTTCCCAAACCAAAATATTTCTTTATAGGCCTTTTAAAAAATGTTTTAAATTTTCACTATTTCAATGATGAAAGATTTTCTTTCTCTCATTGAAATGAAATTTCTCTCTTTTCATCTCTTTTTAATTTCATTGAAAAAGCAAACTATTACAGGAAAATCAAAATACAGGAAGCAAAAAGAATTTTAAGATTTATAATCCCACATATCTACCAATAATCTCTTAATATTTGGGGGGTTTTATAAATTATTTTCTGCAGTAGAGTATGCATGCATACATGGTAAATTGTGTTTTAAAATGAAATCAGGCTATATATACCATTTATAACTGGTCTTTTAATTGAATATATCAGAAACATCTTTTTCATATCAATGGATAAAAAAGGTTGCACTGCATTGGACTGTAATTTTTATAACTCTGTTTCATCATGGAACAATTTTATTGGACACTAGCTCTCCAAACCCTTTCTGTAAATCAAAGTTCCTTTTACTCTAGAAATACTGTAATTCAATTATAGTACATAATCACAATCTTTCTTTTTTAGCATTTTTCAGTATGATTCATCAATTATTGCCTTTTTGAAAAACTTTAGTTTGTTTAATCAAATGGCTTTCCCATCAGTTTTAATTTTTACCATTTACTACCTATGGTAGTAATTGAATTATAAATGACTTCAAATTCGCTTGCTAGTAAATCTCTATTAGATGCTGCTGTAAAGCATTATATAAGGAATAGTCAACTAAAATTTCAGGAACAGTGATTCAGATATATGCAAAGAAGTTGAGATACAAAACAGATGTTTTATAAATAGCTGCAGGACAGCTTTTATTTTGTTTTTCTTATTTGTAAGAAAATAAATCAGGCAAAACCTTACTAGGCAGATGGCAGTTGAGGAGATAAAGGGCAGAGTTCACAGAGCTATCACATTTCTTACTTTTGAACTCATAAATTTCCTTTGTCATAATGGTTTATCGTCCATCCATGTTATTATGAATGCCTTTTTTCTATACTTACTTTTTGTTTAAGTAATGTGTATCTTTTTAACTTTGCCTATTTGGGGGAAAGTTTTACTTAGAAAAATAGAATAAGTAGAGGGTTACTTAGGTCAACTGAGTTATTTACTACAAGTTTTTATAACTTTTTATTCTTTGTGCCACTTAACAATTATAGTCTAAACATAGTATTTTTAATGTGTTAGAAAAGCGGTTTTAGCTTTTTATATTCTGTGCTACTATGAACTTAGTATCCTAAAGATGGATAACTTCCATTCGTATTCTTTTTCCAAATACCCTTGTACTTCATCAATTATCTATGGACAAGCTCCCCTGTCCAATTTGGTAACCTTGCCACAATGTAGTGATTTAAATTTAAGTTAATTAAAGTTAAAATCTTAGTTCCTTGGTCATACTCGCTACATTTCACATGCTTGGTAGCCACATAAGGCTAGTGGCTATCGTATTGTATATGGCACAGAATGAGAACATGTCCACTATCACAGAGAGTTCTATTGGACCTTTCTCATTAAAATAGGTAACTAAGTTTGAGAGCAGGATTGAATGTAGATTGTTATTTTTTGTACCCAGTTAGTAATAAACAGTTGTTATGTAGGTGTGTTTCTCCAGTTTCCCAACTGTTACGATGAAAAAGTAAAATTCACTGAGAAGGGTTTTCTTTTTGATAAATTATTTGCAGTTTATATATCCATCATGACAAGAATTCAGTTCTACTGTGGCTTCCTTGGTTATTTGAGGTTGAGGTTTATCTTTTAACATCAACCTTCTGAACTCTTTGCTGATTGAAATTTGCCCTTATAATTCGTTTATTGGATTAAGCTGCTTTGACTAACTGCTTAATCCTTCTCTTCGCACACACAAAAACCTTTCGCATAAACATCTCCTAAACTGAAATGTGCTGTCCACAGACCACCTGTTGGTATATCTTTCTTTAAGGCAATGATTCTCAAAATTTGGAAAAGCAAGTTGCTGAGCCCATCTGTGTATTGGCTTAGTGCAGTTTCCAATAATTCCATCTGTTTCCAATGCAGAGATAAGCAATTCCCTGTTCCTTTAAACAGTATGTTGGGTATTTGAACATGACAGACTCTTAAGTGATGTGAGGGGGGAGGGAATGGAGCACTGTTAACCACAGAACCCACTGAGGCACAGAGGACAACTGATAAAATTTTCCAAGAGGTGGAAGCCTGTCCTGTTGTGGATTTAAGGAAGTAGGTGCCCCAGCTATTCATCCTCACCTTCCCACCTTCAGGCTAGTCTGCCTTTCGTTAGTAAGAGCACAGACAGTCTGGGCGTCCTCCCACTGCATTCCTGTGACTGGCAGTAGATCTAAAGGTGATCACTCTTCTTGAATCATGGCTTGGCTGCTGCTTGATCATCAAATGCAGAGGAGCCTGGTCACTTGGGGTGTCCAGCCATTACCTACACAGAAGCAATCCAGACCTATGTCATTGCAGAGTCTCCGTGTAGTGTGAGAGTCACTAACCAGCATGGCTGTGCTTGCCGCTGGATAAGTCACAAGTACCTGCACACTCCCGAAGGGAAAGATAAGGACTGTTGAAGAGCAATTGCCCAATTTTCAGGCAGTAGCTGCTTCTCATTGTTAGCCATTTGCTGTCAGATCTTCTGATTTTGTTTTAAAGGGAAACCAAAAAATTGAAAACTGTCAGTGAATCTAAATTTTTTAAAAAACATTTATAGGC
This sequence comes from Neotragus pygmaeus, assembly GCA_006410875.1. Taxonomy (NCBI): domain Eukaryota; kingdom Metazoa; phylum Chordata; class Mammalia; order Artiodactyla; family Bovidae; genus Neotragus; species Neotragus pygmaeus. Next base: position 24,820 of record SJYV01022335.1, read on the forward strand.
TAAACAGAACTTGCTACAGTATGGATCCAGACTTCAGGCCGTGGGCATGCCACCTCTGCTTCCAGAAAAGTGAAAAGTGTTAGTCATTCAGTCATATCTGACTCTCTATGACCCCATGGACTGTAGCCCGCCAGGTTACTCTGTCAATGGAATTCTCCAGACAAGAATACTAGAATGAGTAGCCATTCCCTTTTCCAGGGAGTCTTCCTGACCTAGGGATCAAACCTGGGTCTCCTGCATTGCAGGCAGATTCTTTACTATCTGAGTCATCAGGGAAGCCCCAACTTTTTCCTCTATTCCTTTTTTCAGAAATGAGAACCTGGTCCTCAGAAACAAAGGCATAACAGCTCCTTCCTTTCCTTCTTAGTTCAGTAGAGTCTAGCTGTTTGCTCCCATCTTTACAATTAACACTTACTGAAAAAGTGGAAACAGTGACACATTTTATTTTCTTGGGCTCCACAATCACTGCAGACAGTGACTGCCACCATGAATTAAAAACACTTGCTCCTTGGAAGAAAAGCTATGACAAACCTAGACAGCATATCAAAAAAAAAACAACCAGAGATATCACTTTGCTGACAAATGTCTATATAGTTAAAGCTATGATTTTTCCAGTAGTCATGTATGGATGTGAGAGTTGAACCATAAAGAAAGCTGAGCGCGGAAGAATTGATGCTTTCGAATTGCAGTGCTAGAGAACACTCTCAAGAGTCGAGTCCCTTGGACTGCAAAGAGATCAAAGCAGTCAATCCTAAAGGGAAAGCATCCTGAATATTCATTGGAAGAATGAAGCTCCAATACTTTGGTCACTTGATTCAAAGAGCTGACTCATTGGAAAAGACCTTGGTGCTGGGAAAGATTTGCGGGAAAGACGAGAGATGGTTGGATGGCATCATTGACTTAATGGACATGAGTTTGAGCAAGGAGATAGTGAAGGACAAGGAAGCCTGGCATGCTGAAGTTCATGGGGTCGCAAATAGTCGGACGTGACTGAGCAACAAAGATGTACGTAAACGTGGCTTAATATGGGCAACACATAAACGTGTAGGTGCTTGTTTTCCCATTCCTAGCAACCAGGATAAGACCATGAAAAGAAAACACCTTAACTCTTGGAAAATTCTTTATGCTGGGCAAATGTGAGCCTCCATAAAAAAAGATTTTGAAGCAGTACTGTGAATTGTTGCGCAAATGTTGGTTATGTCTGGAGGCAGTGTGCTTAAAAGTTCTTCACATGATTCAACTTGAATCATAACTAAATTATCTTGCCTTACTTTAAAATTAAGAAAGAACACAAAAACCCACCATTTGGAAAACCAATACTGCCAGTTGTTTTTTTTTTTTTTTTTTTTTTTTTTTTTTTGAGGCTATAGTAAAATTTGAAATGCTTACTCCCTTAGAGCTTTCCGGTCTCCTGCTGATATGATAACAGGTATTACAGCTTTACATCCAACAGTTGGTTGTATTATACTTGCTCAACCTATGGAATACCAAATTATATGAAGCCAGTCCTTTGACTGAGAAATGAAATATAGCAGTCACATTCAGAAGGAAGACTAATTGACAGAGTAAATACGCATATGGGAGTCAGATGATATGAGTTGAGAACCTGTGAAAATAAGGGATGTAGGCAGAGAGATGGTACTGTTTGATAGGACCAGCTGGGGAACCAGCAGGAAAAGATTGCTTTGCTTATCTAATTACCACCAACTCATAAATAAGATCTTCAAGAGGCTAAAAGGGAAAAGCAGAAGGTGATGGGACATGTCGTAGAACATGTTTTTAACATGTTTTAACAAGTTAAGTGTTTGGGGTTCTGTGGCTGTTTTTTAGTGCCATTTGGAGTATCATCTTGTGAGAGGACAAACTGTTACTACATTAAGCATATTAAATATATACATGGAAACATCTTTATTTTAAAAGGGTGACAATGATAGGCAAACAAGGGCTTTTGCCCTTTTATGACTTTAACCAAGTTTTCTTAAATTGATCCTAGAAAGGAATTTAAAGAATAGAAATGGAGATAGCATGGCAGATGGGTTCGTGGGAGGGTTTTCAAAGTATGTGAGAATGGTATAACAAAATCAGAAATGAAAGTGGGGAAAGACGTTATAAAGAAAATTATTGAATAGAAGCAACTTTAATTTTTTAAAATACCACTGTTCATACAGAAATGTCCACCTAAATAAATTTCCAAAATATTGTCAATTATGGTTGCCAAGTAAGGTCTTTGTTCTCTACTAACAAGGAACTCAACTCCCAAAGTTACGTAGCCATCTGTGTCATATGTTTTAAAGTTTTGCTAATACTTAGGATGTCAGTTATATTGGTCCTCAAAAGTTTTATTAGGAAGCTGTAGTACAGTTTTTGTGGAACTGGTTTAGAAATTACTTGTAAGTCAGTTTCTGAAAAGTACCAACTCATTTAATTGCATTTAGATTCATTTCCTTTGAAAAGCTGCTGAAGAAACAAATTAGTGCTCAGAGCTGTTAACACTTGTAAATGCAATTAAAATTTATAAAGTCAATTGGAAAACTCACTGGGATCTCTGATAATAGCAGTAGTTGTTTCTCTTATATTAATTCTAACTGATGAGGTAAAAAAAAAATCACTTCAGGAATTTATAAAATGACACATATATTGTTGAGACAAATTGAGTGGGCTACTCACATTCTTTTCTAGTAAAAAAGTGTATGAAGTGTCAGTATACTAAATTTCCTGAATTGGGTATTTTAAACTATCTTTACAAGACAGATATTTTCAAATTAAACTTTGAAACTGATTCAGGTTTTAATTTTTTTTTTTTTTTTTTTT
>SJYV01022335.1:29916-59528 GCA_006410875.1 Neotragus pygmaeus
GCGAGTCTGAGTGAACTCCGGGAGATGGTGATGGACAGGGAGGCCTGGCGTGCTGCGATTCATGGGGTCGCAAAGAGTCAGACAGGACTGAGCGACTGAACTGAACTGAACTGAACTGAAAGAAGGTATAGATACAGATCTGGTTGAATGAGCTGCAGTTTACATAAAACAGCCTTGTATGTTCACAGTATGTATATTTATAATAAAAATAAGTAATTGAGTAGAAGTTCCTGATTTTATTTGGCAGATTGATTGATGCCACTGGAGTGCATCTCTATATATCAGTGCCATTCATCAGTTCTTGGGATTATTGTCATATTTAACCAAACGTAGGAGTAACTTCACTGGAAGATGTCTTTAATTAACGTGTGTGTGTGTGTGTGTGTGTGTGTGTGTGTGTGTGTGTTCGCTCAGTCATATCCAACTCTCTGTAACCCCGTGGACTATAACTCACGAGGCTTCTCTATCCATGGGATTTCCCAGGCAAGAATACTGGAGCAGGTTGCCATTTTCTCCTCCAGGGGATCTTCCCAACCCAGGAATTGAACTTGGGTCTCCTGTATTGGCAGGCAAATTCTTTACCACTATGCCACCTGGGAAGCCCAGTTAACTTCTGAGAGCCTTCAAAGGTACACAGCCTTGCACCTTTGCGAATGGGCAAAACTTCATTGCAGTAGACCTCAAATAATAATTGGTGCACAGCCTTGCACATACCTTGCGGATGGGCAAAACTTCATTGCAGTAGACCTCAAATAATAATTGGTAATAAATTTTAGGTTTGCTTTTTAAATACAATTTTAATTTTCCTTTATTCATGTAATGACTTTTGCTTGAGTACTTGCTATGTGCCAGGCGCTATGATAATAAGGATGTACATAAAACAAATGGTGCTCTTTCTCACAGAATTTACCTCTAGCAGGAGATAAAGGCCAGTGAAGAAGCAATTTTAAAATCTGGTGCCATTAGCTGAGATGTAACTGGTTAGAAAAGGCTTCTTAGAGGAAGGAAGAACTAGAGAGGGGATGGTGATGAAGACCCAAATAACATAGTGGGAGTGGTAATGGCGTGAAGGAATATTTAATATGCTAGATTTTAGGGGGAGGAAGTCTATTAAGACGGACAGTAAAACATCTAGGATGGGGCACAAGGAGGAACGGTCAAAGAGGACACCCAGGTTTCTTCCTTGAGCAATTGGGTGTGCCAGACTCAGGAGGAGGATTGGGTGTGGGTGTAAGAATGGAGGAGGGGGCAGGGTGAATGTAAAGAGCAGTTGGGACCTCTAGAGGCATGGCAACCCTCTCCAGTATTCTTGCCTGGAGAATTCCATGGACAGAGGAGCCTGGCAGGCTCCAGTCTCTGAGATCACAGAGTTGGACATGACTGAGTGAATAAGCACATGAGACATCTAAGTAGAAATATTCCCACATTCAAAACACTTTCTGTCATGACGTTTTTTTGTCTTTTATAGGGGATTTTTCACCTGAGTGTCTGAATCTGAAATTTACATTTACATATTTTCACAGTAAATTGAATATTGTTGTTCTCTGACTTGCTTTTCATCTCAGCTGATTACCAGTATGCATATAATTGTATGTTTATTGGGCTCCTAACATTCATTTAGGTGGGGATTTAAGTAAAAGTTAAAAAATTATTTCTGAAGAACAAAAAGTTATATTACATAAATGACTAAGAAGAAAGATTGGATTAAAAAATCATTAACTTTAAAAGCCCACATTATTCTTCAAATAAACATTTATTATATTGACTTATTAAAGCTCTGGGGCACATCGGGAAATTTGTTGTTTCATATATTTGTCTTTTTTTAATACAACTTCTGAACATTCCAAATAAATTTTTTAAACTCAAAAAAAAACCAGCAGGAAAGAATAATGACTTTCTTTTGGCTTCCCAGGTGGCACCAGTGGTAAAGAACCCACCTGCCAGTGCAGGAGACATAAGAGACAGGGGTTCAATCTCTGGGTCGGGAAGATCCCCAGGAGGAGAGCATGGCAACCCACTCTTGTATTCTTGCCTGAAGAATACCATGGACAGAGCAGCCTGACAGGCTGTGGTCCCTGGGGTCACAAAGAGGCAGGCACAACTGAAGCAACTTAGCACAAACGCACATGGCCTAGTTTAGAATCCTTTTTATACACAGAAGGATTTCCTCTAATATATAGTAAAGGAGAAATATAATTTACAACATTTGGGTTCAGCTAAACCATTGCTACATAGATGAGTGCTGTGCCAGTGGACTGAGAATGAGACCATTTATGGTTTCAGGGATTGGCCAGCTATCTGTTGGCAGTGAGCCCTAAGAGTAAGAAAGCTCTTTAAAGAATTTCCCAAAGTTAGTAAAATAAGCGAGCTTCAGGTTCTCTCTGCCTAGCAATCAGTACTAGAATCAAACAGCAGAATGGAGGTATTTCTTATTTTATCTGTAATTGATACTAACTACCTTTTTGTCTTATTTATGATATTAAAACATACATAATATTATAAAGTAATCTTAATATTTTTATTCTAATCAAGATTTGTGCACTTCCTTTTTATGTTAAGGTTTCAGAGGCATACACAGTGTTGTCAAATAGAGCTTTGAAGTTTTGTACTTGAATATTTTAATTTTGCAGGAAATTTGACCTAACCAATACACACACACAATTGCAGCACAGGCAGCAAAGGGGTAACTACAATGTGTATCAGTTGTTTTAAGTTTGGCTTTTGCACTCAGTGGAAGAAACAAGACTGAGATAGCTGAGCTTACCTGGTGAGGCACGTCTGCTTAATGAGACTGTTAGTATTTAAGAGGGGTACCCCCATAGCTTACTTGTGAGGAAACTGACAGCCCAGTTAGTACTGGTTTTGGCAGGACTCACCATTGGCTGATGTGATGTTGTTTTAGAACAAGTTAGTATTTGTGAGTATTTCGCACCTGATTTAATACTGTTAAAATACAAATACATCACTATCTTCGTATTAACCAGGGTTTGGAAGTCAGTGAATAAAATTATTACAACTTCAGCTTTTAAAACAATGGATGAATACAGAATGTAATTTTTTCTGATGACTCAGTTAAAACTTTTTTAAGCTAACACCTGAGTGGCTCTCAACTTCCTGTTTTCAAAGCTAAGCAGTTTAGACTGCTTAATTCTTGCAGGCATTAATTTTCCATTCCACATCCCATGTTCACCTTCAATATGAAAGCACTGCTGTTTTATTTTAAATGGTTTGAACTTACAAAAATGTTATCAATGTATTCTATATTTCAAAGTATGTTATATATTTGAAAATGTATTCTCTCTTTTAAAAAACAATAGAGATAGCATGCTTGAGCTCTACTAAAAAGCTGGAAATGTAAATGTGTAAGATTTTCCATGATTTGTGTTATGTAATAAACATTTGTGAGTTGAAGAATTATATTGGCTATTGTATCTTGGTAGATTGAATTTGTTGCTCTGTGAATAAGAATTGTGTGTAGTGCATTTCTTGATAAAGATTTAGTAAGTATTAAACATGTGAAAACATTTTAGATGTTTTTATTTTCTTACTTGAAAAAATCAAAACAGTTCATTGAGTTATTGAGACTTTTATTAATGTGTATTTTTCTGATTCTGGTTTATCTTTCCCCAGTAAAAATATAACTGTTAATTTTAAATCATGATTTACTATGTTTTTTTGTGAGGGAAAAAATTGTGAAGCATTTCTCTTATTAAACCTATAACAAAAATTTTTACAAATGTGTAACTTCAGGAGAGCTAGTGAAGAAAGCTTTATAATGTACAGGTCAAGATTCTATAAGTATAAATTGCCGGTTCAGTGGTATTTTTTAATATTATACAATAACATGCCTCTGGACTGAGGTTTAAATTGAATCATTAAGTCCTTAAGAAAGGCTTTTCTATTCATAAGAATTTAATATTTCTGCTATTCAGAATTTATTGAATATATAGTTAAACTGAAGCATAAATTATTAGGCTAAATCATTATTGTAATATATACATGTATATTATTAATACTAATATTCTTTAGCATTTTTCCACTAATTTGCAAATTAATCGGTGACTCGGTATTTTACTAAGATTTGTATTTTTTAATTCAGCTTTAAAAAACAAAATTGTGTCGAGTCTTACTTCTTTTTTTCCTTTAGGAATACCAAAATCTGATCTCTTGCACACCAAATCGTTAAGGGGCCATAAAGACTGCTTTGAAAAATATCATTTGATTGCAAACCAGGATTGTCCTCGATCTAAGCTTTCAAAAAGTACTTATGAAGAAGTTAAAACTATTTTGAGTAAGAAGATAAATTGGATTGTACAATATGCACAAAATAAGGATCTGGATTCAGACTCCGACTGTTCTAAAAACCCCCAGCATCACCTGTTTAACTTCAGGCATAAGCCAGATAAAAAGTTACTCCCACAGTTTGACTCTCAAGTACCAAAGTATTCTGCAAAGTGGATAGAAGGAAATGCAGGTGGCCTCTCAAACTGTACACAGAGAATGTTGGAACAGAGGGAGAACACAAACTTTGGGCTTGCTGTGTTACAAGATTCGGGTACCACTTTATGCCACAATAGTGTACTGTGGCCTCATACTCAAAACCGGGAACAGAAAAAGGAAAAGACAGTCTCTCCAGAGGCTCATGTCCAGACCCAGCAGCCACATTACAGCAGAGACAAATGTAAGTAAAGAGAAAAGGGGTAAAGATTGGAGTTTTGTTGGTTCTTTTTTATTTTTTTTAATGTTTTATATATGTGATGAGTCAAGAATTTTGCTGTGGAAGTACAGATTTGGTTAATTTAGCATTTAAATGACAGGTTCACCCTAGCATAAATACCATCATTTCTTTGGAATATTCCTTAGTATGTCCTAAAACCACTGGAATTCTACAGTCCCATCAGTTGTTTTGCCATTTTAAATTATTGACAGAATGGAATCAACAGATTGGGAATTAGAAAGTTCAGGGTTCATATAGTGTAGAAGTAGAGCCTCCACCATTGACAAACACACACTGTCATGTTGCTAATCCCTACAAGACTAATTGGGGCTGGTATTTCAAAAGCAGAAATCTGACATTTTACCAAAGGCTAAAGGTAACATGTGCACCTGGAAGAAGTGACTCATTCAGTCTGCATTTATTTCTTCAAAAACACACAGGAGCGGAGTTAATTTTAATTAACTTAGAATCGAGTGATTTTAGGGCTAGAGGCCCTTGGACATATTTTTATGTAACTCTTTGATTCTACATCTGAGTTATCTCCAGTTGTATACGTAGACGGTGCTCCCCCGTGGCTCAGTGGTGAAGCATCTCCTGCCAATTCAGGAGATGAAGTTAGTTCCTGGGGTGGGAAGATCCCCTAGAGTGGGAAATGGCAACCTACTCCAGAATTCTTGGCTGGAGAATTCCATGGACAGAGGAACTTGGTGGGTTGCAGTCTATCGGGTCACAAAAGAGTCAGACACAACTTAGCGACTTAACAACAACATATAGCTAGATAAATTGATTTTCAAACTGTTTCCATAGTATGTTAGTCTTTTTCAAGCTACACATCATGAAGCATGTAGCACTTTAGCAAAGTCAACTCAATGGGTAATAACTAGCCCTTTTTAAAAACTGAAACAGCATGAGAAATATCAGAACCCATTGGACCTAATGCTAAGAATTGTTCAGTGAACCTTTTATTTCAGGTGGAGATAGACCGGTTGTGAAATAGACTGGTTGTGGATTGTGGGCAGAATTTGAAAACCCAGCACTTTAGGAGTTAATGAATGAATCCTAGGGTCCTGTTAAATGTCATGTTCAGAAATAAGCGCAGACACTTTTTTTCAATAAGATGTTGTGTTGATGGTGTGGATAACTTATTTTCCCAGGTTGTCATGGTAGTAACGAATGTATTTTCATGTTTCAGTGAATTCGATGACTCTTGGTGAGGTAAAGCAACTGAATGCAGAACTCCAACAGCAAATACAGGGTAAAGACTCATGTCAGTACTTTTTACATGTGCCAGTTTTGATACAGAAAATCCCTTATTAGCATTATTTGCATTTAAATTTAGAAATGATCCTCTTAGAGTTTCCAGAGCAAAAAGAATTTTTCTTAGTCTTCCCTGTGACCTGCTGGTGAAGTAGATTCTTTTTCTGGTGAAAACAGAGACTACAACTTAATCTCTTACTAACATGTTTTTTTACTACCTACTATTGTGCGAGGCACTACACAGGTGTGCTCCTTAGCAGATTTTTTAAGGCAGGTGGTATTGGCCCCGTTTTTTTTTTTTTTAATTATTATTAACTCTTCCAAACACAAAAGTAGTCAGAATGATGTAGTGAAACCCTCTTTCCCAATTTCAGCTAGCTAATTTTCCTTCTTCTCTACTTGTACCCATTTTCTTTCCCCTACCCCCACCTCTAGCATGGATTATTTTGGAACAAATTCTAGACAATATTTTGTTTTGTTGTCCATAAATGTAATAGTTTAGAATTTCTCTAAAAGATAACATTCTTTTTTTAGGCAGTCACAACCTCATCTTTTTAAAAAAAGAACAGTAGTTAACATCATTCAAGTGTGATGCTAATACAGTTAACAGTGTTCAAATTCCCCAATTGTCTTTTTTTCTTTTTCCCCTATAATTAATTCCCATTTAGGTGAGGAAACTGCACTTCAGAAACCTTAAGTTGCTTACAATTGCTTCAGTTGCTTAGAGATCTTACATTCAGTAAGCAACAGATTAAGGATTCTAATTCCTGTCCTTTTAACTCCAAAGGTAGTGGTCTTTCTTGACCACATAGCCTCTCAGGATAATAGCATAATAATAGCAATTTACATTTATCAAGTACTTATCCTGTGACAAGTACTTTACAAGTATGATCTTATTTAATCCTCAAAGTAACCCTATGAGGTGCTTACTTTCATTATTGAGGTTATTCCACAAGAGGAAATTAAAACATAGTTTAAGTTACTTGCCTGAGAAGCATAATAGTCAGAACAAAAATTCAAAAATTCAGGTAGTCTGATTCCAGAGCCTCTTAGAGGAGGTTCCAGACCTGGGTACTAACAGGCACTTTACTGTCCATAAATCATATTAGAAATTGATTGAACCTGTTTATTCCGTGTGAGGAAAGGATCTCAGAGGTGACTGTAACTGTCATCTCTGCTGTGCATCTGGGTCATTGCTTAGGACTCGCAAGTTTCATTTGATGGAGGACACCATATTCCAGTTGGCTATGCAAAGTGTACAGCTTCCTAGGATGATCAAAACTCAGCTGTTTCCTTGGTTTCAAACTACTTTACAAACACTTNACCTCCCCTGTCTCTTATACACATCTAGATGTGTATAAGAGACAGGTACGAGTGCGTTTGCAACTGTGCCAACTCCACGGTGAGCTGCCCACTGGGGTACCTGGCCTCCACCATTACCAACGACTGCGGCTGCACCACCACCACCTGCCTCCCCGACAAGGTAAGGCTGTTTGGCTCTGGTTGGGATGATGGCCAGACACATGCTTCTCATGGAAGACGTGCCTTCCTGCCCGGATGAGTGCTGTGTGGCCTGGTGTGGGAGGGCGGCATCAGCATTCTCTCTTAGCCTGATTCTCTTTAGCTCAGGGGGTACTCAGAGACTACCGTGTCTCAGCATGGCTGCGTGCTGAGGTTACAAACGTGGTGTAAGATAAGGTCGTGCCTTTAAAGAGCTCCTTGTAGAGAAGCTGGAAGATTGAGTGNTCTCTCTTAGCCTGATTCTCGTTAGCTCAGGGGGTACTCAGAGACTACCGTGTCTCAGCATGGCTGCGTGCTGAGGTTACAAACGTGGTGTAAGATAAGGTCGTGCCTTTAAAGAGCTCCTTGTAGAGAAGCTGGAAGATTGAGTGGGTATAGTGAAAGTGTTAGTTGCTCAGCCACGTCTGGCTCTTTGTGACCCCATGAACTACTGTAGCCCACCAGGCTCCTCTGTCCATGGGATTCTCCAGGCAAGGATACTGGAGTGGGTTGCCATTCCCTTCTTCAGGGCATCTTTCCCGACCCAGGGATCAAACCCGGGTCTCCTTCATTGCAGGCAGATTCTTTAAAGCAAGTTTAGGAAAATGGTTTTAACCTCTTTGTACTGTTAGGATGTGAGTGAACATAGGCACCTGTTTGGAGCTTTGGAGGACACACTCGGGATCATTTAAAACCTGTCTTTAAGCCTCATGATCAAAGAGTTTCCTTGGGCATCTCACGCCGAGAAAATAAAGTCTGAGCGTGTGTATTACATGCACCCCAGGCTTAACCGTTCTACTCCTAACCAGCCGCTGGGATCTCATGTCCCACGCTCCTTCCAGAGTCTACTGTTCTTCCAAACAGGATTGTTGTGTCTCAAACACAGCTCACGCTCTGTGCCTGAGCCTTCGTTTGATCCATTCCTTGTCCTTTGCGGGCTTCAAGGGAGCACTCATTCATAGCCCCTGCCCAGCCGTCCCTCACTTTCAGCCACTCCTCACGGGACAGAGGGCTATTCATAGGTGGGTTCTGAGTCCAAGGACATCATTAGGTCTGAGAAGTAGGGTACAGCTTTCCGAGGGACACAGGAAGGAGTTTAATGCAGTGAAGGTAGCGGTGATAGTAGTCAGGTCAGCCAGTGTATTATATCCCCACCCGGGGCCATGAAAGACTCACGGGGGCCAGTCCAGGAGTGGGCTTTCCTAAGTTAGATGGGCAGGGGTGGGAAGAGGCCAGACTGTAATGTGGGCAGAGACCATGCTGTTTCACTTACTGCTGTAGTCTCAGCACCTAGGGTAGCTTCCAACACGTAGATCCTCTGTTTATGGGATTTTCAGGCAAGAGTATTGGAGTGGGTTGCCATTTCCTTCTCCAGGGGATCATCCCAACCCAGGGATTGAACCCGAGTCTACCGGCATTATAGGCAGACGCTTTACTATCTGAGCCACCAGGGAAGATCCCAGCAGATGCCCACTCACCTCTTATTTAGATGAACCGAGTGAATTCACTCATGGAAACCTTGCGTCTACAGGTGTGTGTCCACCGAGGCACCATCTACCCCGTGGGCCAGTTCTGGGAGGAGGGCTGTGATACCTGCACCTGCACGGATCTGGAGGATGCTGTGATGGGCCTGCGTGTGGCCCAGTGCTCCCAGAAACCCTGCGCGGACAGCTGCCGGCCGGTAAGGGGGAGCAACGCGGGGGTGGTAGGGTTGGGGATCCCAGGAACGGGCAAGAAAGTCCCTTTAGGAACCTCTGGTTCAAGGCCAGAGGGGAGGGGCCAGGAGGGGAGTGGGTCTGGGTAATGGAAAGGGGCATGAGGTGAGCATCGCTCTGTCATCCTTCCGTGACCAGTTCTCAGCTGATGGTCATCTCTGCCATGTGATCTTGATTAATAGCCTAGAAAACAGGGCTTGGTTTTTTTCCCTGTCTTTTCCCTTTCAGGCATCTTCTTAGCCTAAACCTAGTCCAGACACGTGTTCTGAATTTTCTGAGATGGTCCTAGTGTTAGTGTAACATCGTGTTTCTATGTAGGTTGGTGATTTTTCAGACCAGGTTTATAATTTGAAGTACAGAAGTCGAGCTGTGTTTATAATTTGAGGTATAACTGGGAGTTGGAACCCTCCCCCAGTTCAGTTTTTAATTCTTTTTGTGGTGGCCTGCCCACTAAGGCACCTGTGTACTTGGAGATGCTCTATCCTTGCACAGTGAAGACTGATCAGACTCTATAGAGAAAGGGAACCACAGTCTGCCGGGGGAATTGTGGGTTGAATCCTTGCAGTTTAAAGCTGTTATTGTTAGCACAAGTTCACATGCCCAATGCACAGGGAGGCCAAACTGAAACATCGGAGTTTGAGGCAGAGAAAGGTTCATTGCAGGGCTGTGTAAGGAGACAGCCCGCTCTTGCCCTAAAAATCCCCAAGATCTCCTAAGGGTTTCGGCAAAGTATTTCTAAAAGCCAGATGAGGGAAGGGGTCACAAGGTATGTGATCAGCTTGCACACAGTTCTCCGATGGGCTGAGCGAAGGAGCAGGTGGTGTCATAAGGAGCAGGTGGTGTCATAAGGGTGAACGTGAGCAGGCCTTAGGCCCCAGGAGGCCTGGGGCTGTGTGCTCATGGTCAGCAAGTGGTGAACGTCTTTTGTTTGGTGGGGAGTTTTCACATTTGCAAAACAACTCTGAAAACGTGCATCAAATATTGTTACCTAGGTGCTTCTGGGAGGAGCTACAGCAGAGGATGTGGGGAAGGCCTGTCTGTAGAAGGCCCCACAGGGTCCTGCTCAGTTACATTATTATTATTGCTTTATTCTCAGTAGGGAATGTTGATCAGAGAAGCGGAGCTAGGACAGATCTGTACCTGCAACAGCAGCGGAGAGAAGGCTCTTGATGCTTTTTCAGACCTGTGTGTGGTTTGCTGATGGAGGGAAGGGCCTGAGAGTGAATCCAGAAGTGGGGACATCCATTCAGTTGCCCCACGGCTCTCCTTGCTTCACTGGCGCTGTGGAGGAGCAGGCCTGCCAGGCTCCTGGGAGAGGATGACGCTGTGGGATCCAGGGGTGCCTCTGAGGAGCGCCCATCCATCTCCATCTCCTCCCACAGGCCACAGGAGGCAGCAGGAGTAACACGTGCTATCGGGTGAAGAGAATGCTGCTAGAGGTCGTTTTTATAAAATTGGTCCCCAGTATGTCTTGTGTTTTGGTAGGGAGGTTTGTTTGTTCTGACTGATGGGTCTTTGTTGCAGTGCGTGGGATTTCTCTAGTTTCAGCAGGTGGGGGCTGCTCTCCAGCTGCGGTGCGCGGGCTTCTCATCGTGTTGGCTTCTCTTGTGGGGCACGCGCTCTAGGGCACACGGGCTTTGGGAGCTGCGGTGCACAGGCTTCTCATCGTGCTGGCTTCTCTTGTGGGGCACACGCTCTAGGGCACACGGGCTTCAGGAGCTGTGTTGCGCGGGCTCAGTAGTTGTGGCTCATGGGCGTCAGTGTCTCTTGGCAGGTAGAATGTTTGCAGACCAGGGATCGAACCCGGGTCCCCTGCACTAGCAGGTAGATTCCCAACCACTGGGCCACCAGGGAAATCCAAGCCATTAGGTCTTATTCATCCTCATGATTCTCCTCCAGAAGGAAGAAGAGGCAGGGCTGTTCTTCCCACTTGTTAGAAAGCCGAGGGGATGAAGTTGACTGAAAGCAGAGGGATGTTGTGCTCCGGATCATCCGAAGCCAGCAAATGGGGCGAGTCCTGACTCCTAGCCTGGGGCTGTGCTGGTAGGCTGGTATAGCTGGCAACAGGGTTGATTTCCTTTAGGACTGACTGGTTTGGCCTCCAGCTGCAGGATAACTAATGAGATCTCAGCTGTTAAGACTGAGAACAGCTTGCCAAGCATCGCTGTGACGCGGGTTGGGTGTTGTCAGGTCCCATGGAGATGGTCCTCAGGCTCCCACATCCCCAGGAGAGGCAGTAACTGGGGTGTTGCTGAGTGTCAAGCACGTCCTGTGACTCGGTGCTGCTTGTGAGTGCACAGGGGGAGCCGAGAGGAGGTGGTACCCACGCCCATCCTGAACACCCTTCTCTCTGAGATGCTGCTTAGTCCTGGGTTCCGGCCCCTCCTCCTATGGGACAGCCTTGCACATCACCATTTTGTCTGTTCTTTGTACATTGCTTCCATGTTCTTGGTGGAGGGTTTCAATCCAAGACCCCCATGCTTTGGCCAGATGGAGGACCTCCAAGAGGAGGATGGGTTGGCAGACTTCCACCTTGCAGGATCCTGGTCTCCCTGGCCAGCTTTCCAGGGACAGTTGGTCTCCTCTCATGGTGCCCCATAAACTACTAAGTCAGTGCCAAGTGTCGACCTGGGGAAGCCCAGCTCTGCAGGTTACTGAGAGGTCCTGGGGTCAAGGTGCTCATCTCATGCAGGTAACTCGCCCTGTTAGGGCGGAGCCCAGACTCCAGGCATCCTGAATGTTCTCCCCTGGTCTAGACTTGGGCCATGATAAACGTTGGGTTAGCTGGCAGCTGCTGCATGAACTCTGAACGTCTTTAAAACCCCTGTGGACTGACTCTTGGGGCTTCCCTAGTAGCTCCATAGTAAAGAATCCCCCTGCTAGTGCAGGAGATGCAGGTTCGATCTCTGGTCCAGGAGGATCCCCTGGAGAAGGAAATGGCTACCCACTCCAGTATTCTTGCCTGGAGAATTCCATGGACCAAGAAGCCTGGTGGGCTACGTCCATGGCCTCTCAAATAGATACGACTGAGCAACTGAACAAGGACTGGCTCCTGGTCCAGCGTGGACGCTTGCGGAGGGCAGGGTTGGATCTGGATGGGTGGTGTGAGACCCGTGGTGATTCAGTGGGTGATGCTTCCTGACCACTTAGCACGACCGTGGGGCCAGAGGAGTTCCTAACACCTGCCGCGGGGACCAGAGCACCTGCATCTTTGCTGCCAGCCGTCCTGACACTCCATCCTTTGTGTGTTTTCAGGGCTTCACCTACGTCCTCCACGAGGGTGAGTGCTGTGGAAGGTGCCTGCCGTCGGCCTGCGAGGTGGTGACCGGCTCCCCGCGGGGGGACTCCCAGTNGCTGGTGACGAGTTCCGGGCTGTGTGCTGCAGTCGCCCTTCACTGAGGTTCGGACTGTGTTCCGCGGTCACCCTACACCGAGGTCCAGCCTGTGTGCCACTGTCGCCATGAGCTGAGGTCTAGCCTGTGTGTCACAGTCACCCTGCGCGAAGCTATGCACTGTGTTCCGCAGTTGGCTAGCAACAAGTTCCGTGCTGTGTGTCACGGTCACCCTTCACTGAGTTTTGGGCTGTGTGCCATGGTCGCCCTTTGCGGAGGTCCGGGCTGTGTTCCCCGGTCAGCTAGTGATGAGTTCCGGGCTCTATGCTGCGGTTGCTCTGCACCGAGGTCCGGGCTGTGTGATGCGGTTGCCATCAGCTGAGGTCTGTGCTGTGTGCCAGTGTAACCCTGCACCGAGGTCCGGGCTGTGAGCCACCTTTGCCCGGTGCCGAGCTCCGTGCTGTGTGCCAGTGTCTCCCTGCAGTGATATCGGGGCTGTGTGCTGCAGTCACCCTGCACCGAGATCTGGGCTGTAATTGCGGTCACCCTGCATTGAGGTCCAGGCTGTGTTGCGTGGTCAGCTAGTGATGAGTTCCAGGCTCTGTGCCGCGGTCGCACTGTAACAAGGTCCGGGGTGTGTGCCGCAGTCTCCATCTGCCTATGTTTGTGCTGTGTGCCAGATTCGCCTTTAGTCGGGTTCCGGGCTGTGTGCTGTGGTCGCCCTTCACTGAGGTTCGGGCTGTGTGCCGCGGTAGCCCTTCGCCGAAGTCTGAGCTGTGTTCCACGGTCACCCAGCGCCGAGGTTCAGCCTGTGTACTGCGGTCGCCTTGTGCCGATGTCCAGGCTGTGTTCCGCTGTTCACTAGCGNTTTCAGCTTAAGTACTTGAAATATAAATCATAGATTAGCTTTCTGTGTATTAAATATAGAATTACTTTTAAATTTTTACAGAAGTTTTTGAAGAGTTAGCCCACCAAGTGCAAGAGAAAGATTCTTTAGCCTCAGAGCTCCATGTCCGCCACGTTGCCATCGAACAGCTTCTCAAGAACTATTCCAAGTTACCATGTCTGCAGATGGGCCGAACGGGATTGAAGTCACACCTGCCCATAAACAACTGAACTCAACTTACACTTACTTCCCACGCTCTGCCGTTTTTTGGCCTACTGGGCATGTTCACTTTGAAGAAGTTGAAGAAAGTTATGGTCAATTATTTTATGGTCATTAAATTTGCAAAGATTAAGGCACTATTCAACATCTTTGCCAAATAAAGCAGACCATTACACTCTAGTCTTCTAGGGTTAATCATTTTGATTCTTTTGGGGAATCTGTTTTCCCATAATTACAAAACAGCCCTCCCTAATTTATACCACATGTGACTACTTAAATATACTGTTACAGTGTGATTTTATTAAACATGTTTTAATGTAATTCACCTGTCAAAACAACAGAAGATTAACAAAGTTCTTATATTAGTCTAAATTACTAAAGATAACATTTAAGAGGGAAATGGAATTCATAATATCACCTCTTATTTATTGAGCAATATTTTAATATGAAAATTTTATATATAAAAATGCTATTTTAGGTACCTTTTCATTCTCTTTATAAATGTGCATTTGAATGGCTCTGTATATTATAGTTACACTTCGTGTGTGAATATGTTACCCATATTTCACATCACTGCATTTTATTCTCTTAATAATGTTTTTACAGCTGTTATCTTGTTTTCCAAAGATAAATGTATTTTGGAATAGAAATCTATCTAGTTAACTGTTTTGACTTCTAATAACTCTTACGAAAGAGGAGTTAATAACTTTTTAAAGCAAGTATACAGGAAAATAAAAGACATTATTTTTTTCTAACAAAAGCAATTATGAGTTCAGGAAGAAAATACTAATCTAGTTTTTGTATGTCAGCTCATCTCTATAGAAGTAAAAGCCTATTCTAGTCAGTATTACTTTCAGTAATGACTTTGATGTGTTAGAATTTGGACAAGAGTTTAAGTCAAGCCTCACTTCCAAGTCAAAAGTAGTATCTATCTTCAAATTTAATATGCCATGAAACTGTTGTACTGTCTTTGAAAAAAATTAAAATCATTTTGTGTGCTCGATGAAAGTTCAAGAATTCAACTGTCCAAATTCTGTTAACATCATTGATAGTTGTGCCCAAAGAAAGCAAGTTCTAAATTTTAGAATCTAAAGGAAAAGAGAAGATTGCTTGTAACAGAAAAGTAAAACTCTAATTCAAAAAATTAAGCTCCTTTTTAAGAAGATATTCTTGTTAGTTGCTTCTCATGTTTCCATGAGTTCTGAACAAATAGGTTCTCTCAAACAGATAAGTTTTCAAACCTTATAGTATAGTAAATGCTATAACCAATGCAGATTTAAAATGGGCTCTAAATTCTGTTTTCTGCTGGTATTTACAATGTATTTATAAGACAGGATCCTTTGCATGAAAGCATCAACAGAAAAGCCCATTAACTTGGCAGTTTCATATATAAAGATATGAATAACTTCTGCCTTAAATTTGGCAGCCTGCCCTGGCTTGGGTCAGTCAGATTTTAGTCTTGAACACAAAGAGTATTTGACCAAGCAAAGAAACGCCTCCATCTAGTAGAAAACAAGATTTTGTCATGCTAAAATGTAAAATGTGTTAAATTTGCCTGAGGATACTAAATAATATGTTACTGATTTTTGTCTTGTTTTCTTTGAAATGTGACATAACTGCTTTTTGGAGGGAGCTTTTGAAAGACGCTTTGCATTTCTCTCGATTCTTTGAGTCATCCAAAATGAATTTAAAATCCAAGGAGTGGGGAATGAATTCATTGCCTTAGTTTTGATAAGCTTTAAATTGAATGTGTGCAATATCAAAAATCCCTACAAATTGTAAGTTGAATAGAGATCTTTCCTGATGCCAGTGTCTCAGTCCTTCGTTGTTATGGACAGATGTTCAAATTTGACTTCACTCCCTTTTTTTGGCATAATTCATTAAGGATGTTACCAGCCAGTGTGCTGCTTGCACACATTTGAGCTTCTATTTAGATCACTTAGGGACAGTGGTAAAAACCGGAGATGTGTTGCCTTTGATGGAAGCAGTAGCTTGTTTCCAGAGCTGAATACAACAGTGTTATCCAAAGAAAGTGTTTGCTTATTTCTGGCAAATATGTAGCTTTACTACTGAGTTTGGCACAATTCATACAGATACCAAGGTCCTATTTGGAGACTCTGATTTACTCCATTTAGATATTTATACGTAAGCTCTTCAAAGGCACGGTGCTCTTAAAAAATATCTGTGGTGCTGGTACTCACACTAGTACTTGATTTGGATGGATATTCTAGTTTAAAAATTTTTTTGACAAAAGTATTTTGCAGAGCAGTGTATCCAAATATTTGGTAAACTTATTTTATATTCCTATGTTCGTTTTCTCGAATATGCAGTTATACTATATGCTAAAGTAAGGATAAGGGATAGAGTTGAGTTCTACCTTCAGAGAACATGAAATACTGCAGATATTGGTTACCATACTTGGCCATTTTTCGGCAGAGTTGTTAGTACTTTTTGAGGATGTTTAGAAGAAAATCTCACCTATACTTTTAGTTTCAAAAATGGCAAAAAAGAGATTGCCAGTCAGCCATTACTGACATTTTAATAGCTTATATGATTAAGGAGAGTAAAATAAGACTAAAATTTTTTCACTTTAGATTCATAATTAGGCAAGTTGAATTAAGTTTAAAAAATTGGTTTGAAGTTGAAAGTGATTTTGACAACACAAGATTTTTCTCTTTAAAGATTTAAAATGCTGTCAGCCTTTTAATTAAGCTAAAAATCTGTTTACTTGGTGATTATTACCCTTTGATCCTAGTATTTAGTGTCCAAATTAGTCTTTTGAAAGGCGTGCACTTTCAAACCAGACCACTAGTAGATGATGCATTCAGGCAGCCAGATAGTGTTCCAGTATGTAGGTTCTTACAGTGCTGGGAGCAAAGAAATGATTTTAGTTTTTCAAATTATATGTTCATTTCACCAGAGAGTGCCCATTTTTATATACATTTGAGGATTATTTTTAAATAAGTTCATGTTGGGAAGTGATTTCAGAAATATACTCAAAATATATTATTGGCATCTTGAGATTGCTCAGGTTTTTTTTTTATTTTACCATACTGTTTACCACTGAAAATGATTTAGAGTTCACTCTTTTTTGTTTATATATTTTTTTACCTTAGTGTTTATGCTGTTGCTTTCAGTTATTTTTTGCTCTGTGTGTGTGTGAGTGTTTAATTAATTTGGGGGGATAGATGTATGTGTGTGTTAATGTTTACAAATTTGGCTTTGTTTTAGAAGAAATCTGCTAGTGTTATTAATGTTGTAAAATGTAATACAAAATGGTATATGCTCAAAACTTCAGTAGGAACTTTTAAAGAATAAATTATTTGTGTAGTTCAGTAAGCAGTTCAGGCTAGTGACCATAAAGTTAGATTATGTGACTTAAAAACTTTCAAATGGTACAGTGTAAAATTCTTGTAGTGTTATTTTTATGCTGAAGTAAGATGTTTGAATACTTTTAAAGTACTTAAGGTTTAGTACTCTAGTATCTTTTGTTCAGATGTGGCTGTAAAACAAAGATAATTGGTTTCACTGTTCAATTGCATTTTTAAGTTTAGGTTGATGGAAATAATTATTTGAGGAAATTTGTGGTGGAATGGGAGAGAGTTCGTTGACCAAATAATAAGGTAATGAAGCCCTGGCACAAGTAAATGTATCTTGGAGAAGAGCTGTAATACTGCGCTGGGAATAACAAGGTTCTGTCCATCGTCTCGGTATTTTCGTCCACTTATCTTTTCATACCTGCCCTTATTAATAATGTAGCCTAACCTATTAAGCAACTTGATCACCTTGCTATGAACCATATCATAGCAAGTCTCTAAAACTGAGAGATCTTTAACACCTAGTTTGTAACATACACTTTTTTTTTATATTCTTTTTCAATTAAAAAAAAAACAGATTACTAATGCATTTTAGTGATGTTGAATTAGTCCACAATTTTAACCTTACCAAATTAAAACATTGAAAAATCATGCAAGTGATTGTTGCCTTCCACCCTCCCTTCACAAAGTGTTACTTGGAGCTTCCCTCAACTGCACCAAAAAGAGAATTTTAATAAATGTGTTTCTTCTTTCAAACATATAGAATGTTTATTTCCATCCTACTGCCTCCAAAAGAGGCATTTTAGAAAGTATTCAGTAGTGACTTCTGTTAAATGCTATTCATACTTTTACAATTTGTGTGTGTGTTAACCTTGCTTTAAATTTGAGCAGAAATTCATACAAAATTGTCTAAGATGTTTGAGAAAAGAAAATGAAGCTGCCGTGATNTTTTAGAAAGTATTCAGTAGTGACTTCTGTTAAATGCTATTCATACTTTTACAATTTGTGTGTGTGTTAACCTTGCTTTAAATTTGAGCAGAAATTCATACAAAATTGTCTAAGATGTTTGAGAAAAGAAAATGAAGCTGCCGTGATGAAAACCAAGTTGGTTTCAAAAAAGTTTATTTAGACATTACTTGGCTGTTATACTTTCCTTTTAAAACTGCAATAATTTATATATTTCTATTGCTCTGCTTTGGAACTGTAACTACATATGCTTGTCTATTTTTAATTTTACAAAAATAAAATAAATATTTTATTATCTGTTAGCTTTAGTGGCTATTTTTAAGTGTCCTTATATTTTCTCTAAATTATTGACCAAGTGAAAAGTTTCATTTTCAGGTTTAGGAAGTCTATACTTAAGAATGGTTATCTAACAATTTCTTAATTCTTTGTGAGAATCTTTCTTTGTTAATATTTCCTCTGCCCCAAGAGTTCAGAAGCAGAAAATAAGATTCTTGTGGCTTTCTAGATGCCTGTGCAACTTTTTAAGGTTTTAAGTGTGTTAAGTTTTAATAATTGCATACAACTGTATAACCCTCCCCTCTTAGGATGCCTTTTATATCTTTTCCTTCTCCATTTCCTTTCCAGTGTTCTGATCTCTGTCACTGTACTTTGCATTCGTCTGCCTTAGAGCTTTACATAAATGTTATTCTGTAGGATGTACTTGTTTGCCTCTGGCTTTTTTTTTTCCACTCAACTGGCTGCTTTAAAACTCATCTGTATTAGTGCAAGGATCAGTACTTCATTCCCTCTTTTTTTAGCTGACTAGTCTTCTATTGTATGTATTATAGTTTGTTTATCCATTCATCCTGTTGATGGACTTTGAGTTGTTCTAGTTTAGGGTTCTATAAATAAAACTGTTGTGAATATTTTTAAATTGGCTTTTAAAAGGATACTAAAGTAGAAATTATTCAAGATTACTTGTGGTTAGCACTATGAATCTGAATATTGTTCAAATTACCACTTTTCCCACAAACAATTTTTAAAGTAATTTATATACCTGTGGTATTAATTTAAAATTAGGAAACAGTTGTTCAAGAGATCAGAAGTAGATTATAAAATAACGGGTGTTTAAGAACTTAAACATGAAGTTCTCTTCAAAGTCTAAGACCACTTTGTTTTCCAGAAAAGGCAATGAAGACCAAAAGAGTCTGGTTTGGAGAAAGTACTGGAAAAAGCACCAAACCACAAGCGAAGCTGTTCTCCTATTTAGCTTTAAACTATTCTGTGACATTAAGGAAATTCATCACGTAAAAGTCTGAGTTCACTGAGCTACAGCAAACAGTTGGTAAATGTAAGCCTAATGCTGCTTAATCATTTTTGTTCCTGCGCAGGTTCTGAGCCTTAAGAATTTTCAAATTACTTGTAAAATTATTTGTTCACCCTCGTTATTAAATGTCATTATAGAACCCCAGATTTTTTACAGGTGTTACAGAGACTGACAGGCAGCAGTGAATATATTGATAATAGCACTTCTCTCTGTCCTCCACGAATAAAACAGGGGAGCTGCCAGCAGAACAACGCCTTTTACATTGTTATATATGTGTTCTAGATTATTTGTTAAAAGGCTTTTTAAAGTTTTATCTTTGGAATCTGATCTAGATGATGTCTTAGATCCCTCCTATCTTAAGTTCCATAAGACTTGCAAATAAACATCAGTGGAATTTACTTTTTCAGGGAAAGGGGGGAGGGGCATGTGCTCTGCATCTGAATTCTGGTGCTTAAATAGCACAGATCACTTTTAACTGTGGAGGCAAAATTTTCTCCCAACCTCCCTTGCATCTGGGACACTCCACCTAGTTGGTGAAGCAAAGAAATGGTAGGCGAGGGTGAGAACAGCAGCGTCTAACCAGCAACAGGAAAACATCTGGTGTTTCAGACCCAGTGCAGGCAACACAGAAGCTCCTGGCGTCTGGGCTTGAGTAGCCATTGTTCAGAGGATTTGACCTAGTAGCGGAGTAATCACCTTTGTTGCTGCCTAGTTTCCAAGCTTCCTGGGCAATCTCTGACCATTGAATCAATTCCTTTTCAGCCTAAATCAACCAGTCGCCTTCTCTGGCTTACAACTGAGAACGCTGTTAGGCTTCATTCAATGCTTTCCCTCTCTGAGATCTTTCAAAATTGGTTTCTAAAAGTGAACCGCTGGGAACCACCCCTTATCTAAGCTGCCCCTCAGGACCACATGGTCTGCCTTTTGGGTCAGCTGCAACTGATGGGAAGGTTCTGAAGAGAAACCTTTTAGTAACATGTGAGGGAAGTGAGTGAAAGTCGCTCAGTGGTGTCCAACTCTTTGCGACCCTGTAGACTACACAGTCCATGGAATTCTCCAGGCCAGAATACTGGAGTGGGTAGCCTTTCCCTTCTCCAGTGGATCTTCCGAACCCAGGGATCGAGCCCAGGTCTCCCGCATTGCAGGCAGATTCTTTACCTGCTGAGCTATCAGAGAAGCCTGTTTTCCAGTTAAAAGTGTTGATTGTTCACAGGCGGGGTGACTTTGGAGCACTTCTCTTTCTCTCTTAGTAATTCTCCAGCATGAATTACTGAAAGTACTCACGTTTGTATCTCCCAGGATCTTGGAGGAAGTGATTGAGACAATGCTAATCATAACTTTAGCTCTGGGCTTGACCTGTGTTCTCTCAGGTCATAGTGAATGACCCCAGCTCAGTAAGCATATGTTGAATGAAGGACTGAATGATGAGACTCCAGAGGCACACCAAAACTGCATATTCTCCGTGTCAATTGTCGTCATTGTTGCACAGTCTGTCCAACTCTGCATGAACTGCAGCACGCCAGGCTTCCCTGCCCTTCACCGTCTCCCAGAGTTTGCTCAAATTCACATCCACTGAGTCCACGATGCCCTCCAACCATCTCATCTGTTGCCCTCTTCTCCTGCCCTCAATCTTTCCCAGCATCAGGGTCTTTCCTAATGACAGTAGCTACAGGAAAAATAAATAAATGCCTAAGGCCGTCATCCAGTGACTCAATACTGCGCATTCCACATACCCCACTCTCCATAGCATCTCTGTGACTCAAGCCTTTGATGACTCGTACTTGTTCTGTGTCTATTTCCCCTCCAAACCAGTACGTTCTCTAACCTAGAGCTTCATGAAACAGATGTCAAGTGGCTGTACCTCCAGGGTTTCTCAATGACTAGGTCAGCGGTGGAACCCAAAAATTTCATCTAATGAATTCCCAGGTGATGCTGATCCTGCTGGTCTACATGACATTTTGCAAACCACTGCTCCACAATCATCCACTGCCCAAGTTTACTTCACAAAAGATACATTACTACTTTCCTCAGACGTTTCTAGATTAATACTGCCTAGAGAATAAATATCAGTCCTCACAGCTCGACATTAGAAGCCTTCATCACCTGGCTCCCACCTGTTTTCCATTTTAATTATTTCATCAAATTGAGATCATGTTCCAGGAACTCAAACTCAACAAACCCTACAGGCTTAGGGTCTAAGAGACATAAAAGCCAACTATCGGCCAACTGAAAAAGAGTCTGCCTGGAGGCTAAGGACTGAGAAAGGTTCACTGAATTTAGCCACCAGGATTTCAATGAGAACAGTTTTGCTGGACCTATGGGAGCAAAAGTAGATCATAATGAAATGTGGGTGGGGAAATAGGATAGTGGATTTGGGTTATGAGCTCTTAAGAGTCTAACCATAAAGTTAAAGTTACAATGGTCCAAGGTTTTGTTTCGTGTTGGGAAGTGGTGGGGTTGGCCAAAAATTTTGTTAGGAATGTTACAGGAAAAACCTGAAAGAACCTTTTGGGCAACCCAATACTTATGCATAAATACTGAGAAGACAGATCTGGAAGAGCTAAAGATAAAGTAGATCAAAGGAGCAGAGTAATACTGAAGAGGTGAACCAGCGCGGCACACCTAGAACGAATTATCTTCGAGGAGGTCTAGGATCATCTCAGGCTTTGACATCGGAGAGAGGTTAAAACCACAAATGAACATATTTGAGGGTGATTCATTGGAGAGTAAGTTGAAAAAGTCCCTATCTGGCTGTTCCCATTTTCTGTGAGAGAAAAGGAAAAGATGATGGGGTCAGAAGCTCGACGGAAGTGGTGATGTGCTAAGTAGCTGCTTCTGAAGGAATGAGAAATGTCTCGCTACAACAGGAAGGGTTGCCACACTGTTTGGATGAAGTGGAGATTGGCACCCGTGACTCACCATTGATTGACTTTCTCTAAATTTGCGTTCAGATTTTGTTACTGGAAATACAGAGGAGTGTTTTTGCAATTGGAGTAAACAGAACACTACTGAAAATAGAAACTCAAATTCGTGACTCAAAAATTCACAAAACACCACCCAATAGATAAAGTTTCAAGTGTGGGGAGAATGAGAAATTTAAAAAACTCCTATAAATAGTATGTAGCTTTAGGCAATAATTTTCACTTGTCCTCTCAGTAAGTAATTGGTCCTAAGGGCAAGGTCCTAAGGCTGTTTTGAAGGACAAGCCCTTACAGGTCAGTTGGTATCAAGCTTCAGCAGAGGGAAGTGGGGAAATTTGAACCTAGATAAAAGGAGTTTGTTGAGAGGCCATCAACCTCCTCACAGAATGTGGAAGAAAGCCAAAGCATAGCTAAACACCACAGAGTTTCAGATCTGTAACTTCAAAGGAAAGGAAAGGAGATGTAAAAGGAGAAAGGCACTTCTCGGGGAAAGAGCCAAGTGAAACGAAAGTGGTGAAGGCCAAAGAGGAAGCTGAAATGAGCAAGGCCATTGCTGAACTGAAATTCAGGAACTTGGGGCCTAACCCGCCGCTGCCGCTCGGAGGTTTCCACTTTACCTCTCTTGGCCTCTGTTATCTTGCCTGTCAAAAGTGGACTTGAACTTGGTGATCTTCAGGGGAACTTCCAGCTCTCACATTCTGTAAGCATAATGAGTTTTAAGAAGCCTGTGATGGACAGTTTCCTCAGCCTCTGCATGAACAGTGGAGCTGAGCTGAAAGGACATAGGAAATGTGCTTTCATTTAGAAGAAACCGTGAGGTGCTTTTGCAGCAAGATATTTCTATGATCATCTGTAACAAGAGAGATAGGACACAAGAATGAGCATGGCTCATAAACAACGCTATAATTCNTAAAGGGGTCTCATAGCTTTTCTTTGATTTGCCCTTTTTTCTTCAAAAAAAAAAAAAATCCTTTAAAAACAACTTAGCTGCAACACATATGAAAGTTCAGCTGCTTCTATTCTGTGTGAAAGACCGTGGAGATTATCCAACACAGCCTGCTTCACATCCTTCTCAGTTACTATCCCCCCCACCCAGTCCACCAAAACTGCCACCACGAGCCCCCAAAGCAGTTCTGAGGGACCTACAGGCCTGGGGATCTACAAAGCACTCATTAGAAACTGATCTGGTCTCACCCACATAAAATGGCCTAAATTACTTAAGAAACTTCCAAACCATCTACAGTCCTTATTAGCCACAGATGCAAAGACTGGCCCCCAAACCTCCTGATTCCATTTCCAGAGTTCCTGTGATATATCACCTCTGCTAGGGCTCCTAGCTTTTATTTCTATTACAGAAGATCTTCTGTTGAGGGAATTATAGGATATTTCTCCACACTCTGAGGGACCACAGAAACAGCCAGGAAAGGAAAACAAGGCCAAAGAAAAGGTGGGGCAAGTTTTCCCTGCTAAGCAATACAGGGTTTAGTCTGAACCATGACAACTGCTAGTGAATCCTGAGGACACCTTGTCTGCCCCTATTCTGGAACGCAAGCAGGATGGGCTACAAAGACAGTTCCCATCAGAAGCTAAGACAGCAAGTCCCTTTCTTATATCAAAAAGCCAGTTTTAGCAGCAGTCGGTCCTAGGACATGTCAAAGCTTTTCTTAGAAAATAAAGGGAAACACTCCACTGCTCCTGACTGATTCTTTAAAGTAGAGGCAATAAAGTCTTATATTATCATAGTCATACACACAAGGGACTGTGCACAGTGTTGGGGGGATTTCCTCTGTCAACAGAAGGAAATGGTAATAGTGTGTAAAAGCCCCAAATATATTATATTACATTATGTTATATTATACCTTTCTGCAGAAATTACATACATCTGTACCATACC
Organism: Neotragus pygmaeus; assembly: GCA_006410875.1. Taxonomy (NCBI): domain Eukaryota; kingdom Metazoa; phylum Chordata; class Mammalia; order Artiodactyla; family Bovidae; genus Neotragus; species Neotragus pygmaeus. Next base: position 53,947 of record SJYV01022335.1, read on the forward strand.
CTAGAACCAATGAGAAGAAGGCTAACATAGGGGGTCCCAGCAAAAAGGGTCATTATGAAACCTAATTCCAATCTCATATGGAGGTGAATTTGAAATGGAAACCTAGTTAGCTACAAAGAAACTTTGAACAAGATCCGAAATTGTTAAATAACCCTCTTCTTAGTCATTACCAGTAACTTAATGCTCATTAGAAGTAAAAGGAGGACCTATCCAATTACCCACTGCTTGAGACTGCTGGAAAGCAAGAATTCATGTCTGTTGCAGCCTGCTGCTTGGCCACATGTCTCGGTGTGCTGAGATGTGATCAGTCAACTTAGGTAAAATCTCATTACTAGAGATGCTAGAAATACACCAGCAAAATGACCTAAGAAAGAGCAGTAAGTTTGTGTTGCCCCTTTTCCTTTCCTTCTGGAACAATTNTATGCTGTCTAGGTTGGTCATAACTTTCCTTCCAAGGAGTAAGCGTTTTTTAATTTCATGGCTGCAATCTTACTGAAGGAGAAAAACTCTTCTTAGTGTTTATACCATTATCATATTTAACTCACAATTTCGCTATGAGGGGAGTACAATTATTATCCCCATCATACAGATGAGGAAACTGAGGTAGAGACTTTAAAAATCTAGCAGACGGATGAACTCAGGGAGTTTCCCTCTTGTGCCTATGCATTTAATCATTACATTGACAGTTTTAATCCTAAACTCTAACCTTTAGTGTTTTCCCTCCTCAGGTCATCTAAGATCTAGTAATGACATCTGTAACAGCTATCTCTGCCACCATGACTATCTCAACCTTAAATCTAACCCTCCTATTTAATGCCTTGGTTATTAAGGAGACCTCTAATTCTTCTCTGTTATGCACTGAATATTTGTATCCCCCCAGATTTCACATGGTGAAGCTCTGACCCTCAATGTGATAGTGTTAGGAGGTAGGGCCTTAGAGAGGTACTTAGGTTTATGTAAGCTCAAGAGGGTGGTATTAGTGTCCTTATAGGAAAAGAGATCAGAGCACTCTCCCATCTCCCTCTCCCCCTCCATCTCTCTCCTCTCTCTCTCTGCCTTGCAAGGACACAAGCTAGAAGGTAGTCATCTGCAAGTCAGGAAGAGAGCCCTAACCAGGAACCAAATGGCCAGCAACTGATCTTGGCCCTTTCCAGACCCCTAGAACTATGGGAAATAAATATCTGTTGTTTAAGTCACCCAGCCTATGGTATGTGCTACAACAGCCTGATTAATGTACTATCCCTAGAGCTGGACACAACTAAACAACAACAACAACATATATATACAGACTCTCCCCATATTGATACATACTCAAGGCTATCTCCCAAGTAAGTTTTCAAAAGACAGATTTATCAATGTCACATTCCTACTTAAAAATATGTAAGGGCATGGTGCCTAAGGGCAGAATTCAAATCCTTCAGGAGGATATTTGAAGCTTCATACCCTTGGACTCAATTACTTCTACTAACTTTATTTCTCACTATACTTTTCTCTGAAATGTTCCCTCCAGCCAATTCCCCAAACACCCCCAAACAAATGTTTGGATATACATCCTCTTTCTCTCTGCCCCTATGCATTCTTTCTGGCCATTTCTGGAATGCCCTGCCCCTATTCTCTCTCCAGAAACTTCCTTTTACCTGTTCACACTCACTCTAAGTATCCAATCTTTTGAAAAGATTTAGCCAAATCTCTGTGCTCCCATAAGATTTTGCTTATAGCTCTATTTTGACAAACGTTTATTTAGGGTCAGTCTCCACCAAAACCAGACTTCCTTTGTGGCTCTGCTGGTAAAGATTCTTCCCACAATGTGAAAGATCTGGGTTCGATTCCTGGGTTGGAAAGATCCCCTGGAGAAGGGAAAAGCTACCCACTTCAGCATTATGGCCTGGAGAATTCCATGGACTGTATAGTCCATGGGGTCACAGAGAGTCAGACACGACTGAGCGATTTTCACTTTGTTGTACAATATAATTGTTGACTATTTGCGTATACCGTTAAAAGGATGACTACAGTATGTCTAGTTAACATCCGTCCCGATACAAAGTTACAAAAATGTTTTTCTTGCAATGAAGACTTTTAAGGTCTTTTATTAAGTGCTACTGTGTACAGATGCTCAATACCAAAATCAGATTGAATATATTCTCTGCAGCCAAAGATGGAGACGCTCTCTACAGTCAGCAAAAAGAAGGCCAGCAGCTGAGTGTGGCTCACATTGTGAACTCCTTATGGCAAAATTCAGACTTAAATTGAAGAAAGTAGGAAAAACCACTAGACCATTCAGCTATGACCTAAATCAAATCCCTTTATACAGTGGAAGTGACAGATTCAAGGGATTAGATCTGATAGACAGACTGCCTGAAGAACTCTGGACAGAGTTTTGTGACATTGTACAGGAGGCAATGATTGAGACCATCCCCAACAAAAAGAAATGCAAAAAGGCAAAATGTTTGTCTGAGGAGACCTTACAAATAGTTGTGAAAAGAGAAGTGAAAGCAAATAGAAAAGGAAAGATATACTCATTTGAATGCAGAGTTGCAAAGAATAGCAAGGAAAGATAAGAAAGCCTTCTTCAGTGAACAATGCAAAGGAATAGAGGGAAACAATAGAATGGGAAAGACTAGAGATCTCTTCTAGAAAATTAGAGATACTAACGGAAATTTTCATGCAAAGATGGGCACAATAAAGGACAGAATGGTACAGACCTAACAGAAGCAGAAGATATTGAGAAGAGGTGGCAAGAATACACAGAAAGAACTATACAAAAAAGATATTCATGACTCAGATAATCATGATGGTGTGATCACTCACATAGAGTCAGACATTCTAGAATGTGAACTCAAGTGGGCCTTACGAAGCATCACTATGAACAAAGCTAGTGGAGGTGATGGAATTCCAGTTGAACTATTTCAAATCCTAAAAGATGATGCTGTGAAAGTGTTGCACTCAATATGTCAGCAAATTTGGAAAACTCAGCAGCGGCCACAGGACTGTAAAAGGTCAGTTTTCATTCCAATCACAAAGAAAGGCAATGCCAAAGAATACTGAAACTACTGCACAATTGCACTCATCTCACATACTAGCAAAGTAATGCTCAAAATTTTCCAAGCCAAGCTCCAACAGTATGTGAACCATGAACATCCAGATATTCAAGCTGGACTTAGAAAAGGCAGAGGAACCAGAGATCAAATTGCCAACATGTGTTGGATCATTGAACAAGCAAGAGAGTTCCGGAAGAATATCTACTTCTGCTTCATTGACTATGATAAAGCCTTTGACTGTGTGAGTGAGTGAAGTAGCTCAGTCATGTCTGACTCTTTGTGACCCCATGGACTGTAACCTACCAGGCTCCTCCATCCATGGGATTTTCCAGGCAAGAATACTTGAGTGGGTTGCCATTTCCTTCTCCAGGGGATCTTCCCGACACAGGGATTGAACCCAGGTCTCCCACCTTGCAGGCAAACGCTTTAACCTCTGAGCCACCAGGAAGGACTGGTGTGGATCACCACAAACTGTGGAAAATTCTTTAAGAGATGAGAATACTAGACCCCCTTACCTACCTTCTGAGAAACCTGTATGGAGTTCAAGGAGCAATAGTTAGAACTGTACATGGAACAACAGACTGGTTCTAAATCAGGAAAGGAGTATGTCAAGTCTGCATATTGTCACCCTGCTTATTTAACTTATATGTAGAGTACATCATGAGAAATGCTGGACTGGAGGAAGCACAAGTTGGAATCAAGATTGCTAGGAGAAATACCAATAACCTCAGATAGGCAGACGACATCACCCTTATGGCAGAAAGTGAAGAACTAGAGAGCCTCTTGATGAAAGTGAAGGAGAGTGAAAAAGTTGGCTTGAAACTCAACATTCAGAAAACTAAGATCATGGCATCTGGTCCCATCACTTCACGGCAAATAGATGGGGAAACAGTGGAAATAGTGTCAGACTTTATTTTAGGGGGCTCCAAAATCACTGCAGATGGTGATTGCAGCCATGAAATTAAAAGACACTTGCCCTTGGAAGAAAAGTTATGACCAACCTAGACAGCGTATTAAAAAGCAGAGACATTACTTTGCCTACAAAGGTCCATATAATCAAAGCTATGGTTTTTCCAGTGGTCACATATGGATGTGAGAGTTGGAGTATAAAGAAAACTTCGCACAGAAGAATTGATGGTTTTGAACTGTGGTGTTGGAGAAGATGCTTGAGAGTCCCTTGGACTGCAGGGAGATCCAACCTAAAGGAAATCAGTCCTGAATATTCATTGGAAGGATGGATGCTGAAGCTGAAACTCCAATACTTTGGCTACCTGTGCAAAGAGCTAACTCATTGAAAAAGACCCTGATGCTGGGAAAGATTGACGGCAGGAGGAGAAGGGAACAACAGAGGATGAGATGGTTGGATGGCATCACCCACTCAATGGACATGAGTTTGAATAAACTTCAGCTGTTGGTGATTGACAGGGAAGTCTGGTGTGCTGCAGGCCATAGGGTCGCAAAGAATCAGACATGACTGAGCAACTGAACTGAACTACTATGCACAAGTACTGTTGTAAACATTATATATACAGTCATTAATCCTTGTAACACTATGAGCTAAATATAAAAATTGGGAAATGGGGCCCCAGAGAAGTCAAACAATGTACCCCAATGTTAAAGGACTAGTAGGTGGCAGAATTAAGATCTTAACCCAGTTACCAATGTCAGCCACATAATCGGCAAAGTTTTCTTCTATTTTCTTACCTTCTTTTCCTTATATGGATATTTGGTTGCCCAGAGGACTTGTATGATGAGTGGGATGAAATAAAATGGACAAACAGAAACACATACGGATACTTGCTTTACAACAATATTACTGCAGAGCAGTAGGTACAGAAAATCTGTAATAAATATATATCTACATGGAAACAAATGAAACTTCACTCTGCACCTATTCCCCCACCGCCCCCCACCCTGAGAAGTAATCTAGAGGCAAAAGGCAAAACAATAGGACTTACAGAAGATAAAATAGACAAATATTCACGAACTCAAGGTAGGAAAGACTTCTTCAAGTGTCTGCCTGCAATGTGGGAGACCTGGGTTCAATCCCTGGGTCGGGAAGATATACTAGAGAAGGAAATGGCAACCCACTCTAGTACTGTTGCCTGGAAAATTCCATGGACAGAGGTGCTTGGAAGGCTACAGTCAATGAGATCGCAAAGAGTTGATCAGGACTGAGCAACCTCACTTCAAAACCTGAAAATGCCCTATGGGCAAGGACTATATCTCCTTGTCTTTGTATCCTCATCCTTTACACAGATAAAACAGTTCAGTTCAGTTCAGTTGCTCAGTCGTGTCCAACTCTTTGTGACTCCATGCATCGCAGCACGCCAGGCCTCCCTGTCCATCACCAACTCCCGGAGTTCACTCAGACTCGCGTCCATCAAGTCAGTGATGTCATCCAGCCATCTCATCCTCTGTCGTCCCCTTCTCCTCCTGCCCCCAATCCCTCCCAGCATCAAAGTCTTTTCCAATGAGTCAACTCTTCTCATGAGGTGGCCAAAGTACTGGAGCTTCAGCTTTAGCATCATTCCTTCCAAAGAA
>SJYV01022335.1:59824-75924 GCA_006410875.1 Neotragus pygmaeus
AGTTCCTCTTCACTTTCTGCCATAAGGGTGGTGTCATCTGCATATCTGAAGTTATTGATATTTCTCCTGGCAATCTTGATTTCAGCTTGTGTTTCTTCCAGTCCAGCGTTTCTCATGATGTACTCTGCATAGAAGTTAAATAAGCAGGGTGACAATATACAGCCTTGATGTACTCCTTTTCCTATTTGGAACCAGTCTGTTGTTCCATATCCAGTTCTAACTGTTGCTTCCTGAACGGCATACCAGCATCAATGACTCAGTGGAGAAAGAGTGGAGGACAGGGGAGCCTGGTATGCTGCACTGCACAGGGTCTCAAAGAGTCAGACAGGACTTAGTGACTGAACAACAACCCTTGCACAGGGACCTGTAGTAGATGCTCATTAAGTTAATTTTGAGGGAGTGAGTTGAAGTTAAGAATACACTCTTTCCAAATTTTGACGGCCATTAACTCTGGCCAGAGTAGTAGATAATTTTAATGAGCAGAGTTTTATTTTAGTGATAATCTTGCTTATCTAATTTCCTAACCCTGCAAATTTCCTGAAGTTGCACATCCAGTTCACTGATCAACTATCAAACTGAAGGATAGCTTGTCATTACATCCGCAGTGAGTCAGTTGCCTGGGGAAAAGTACATGTCACACATTTACATTTTGGCCTCAAGGTAAAAGCACTTTTTATTTTCTGAACAGAGCAACAGTCTTGAAGTCTAAAACCGTAAATTTGATGCTGACTGTGGTCAGTGATGAAAACCTAGTATCACTTACAAAACTGTACAGTTTTTTTTGGAGGCATGTTCCCGATCTCAGGCTGGTATATCTGACTATCATTAGTCCTGATGAACTGCCAGATTCCTAAGTCCCACACAGATGACTTATACAAACAGAGCCTGTAACAAGTTATTCAGCCAAAAATGTTTCTTTGAGAATTTTAACTGCTAACTGTATCACTGGTGACCTTAAAACTTCTACTTGAAGAAAAAGCCCAATATTTATATGAAAGCTTGTTCTGCCATAGAGGGACAAGAGAGATGGCTAAGGAGATGGCTAAGGAGAGGNAAAAATGTTTCTTTGAGAATTTTAACTGCTAACTGTATCACTGGTGACCTTAAAACTTCTACTTGAAGAAAAAGCCCAATATTTATATGAAAGCTTGTTCTGCCATAGAGGGACAAGAGAGATGGCTAAGGAGATGGCTAAGGAGAGGTCACTTAGGAGTCATCTATAATAGTCTAGATGAAAGGAGACAAAGTCACTTCTTTGAAGTACCCTGTTGTTCTATTATACGAAGTCCAGCCTGCCATACCCAGAGACACATGGACACACATATACACACGCATATGCCCACACACAAGTGCACACACACACTCACTCTTTCAGTGTCTGTGTTTACCAGCACATGTGAACCTACAGTTTATGTTCTTCTCTGGATAGCAGTCGCATAGAAGAAAGAACACTAGACTAAAAATCAGGATATATGAGCAGAGAAATTTGGAATAAATGATAATGACAAATAATAATCACAAAAAGTAATACAATAATTACTAAATATTTACATATATTAAATGAATTATTTGTCTTAATCAACTCGAGAGGAGGGGACTTTTGCTTTATAGGTAGGAAACAGACATAGCAAGGCTGAGTTGACCACAGCACACGGCTGTGTATGGTAGACCTGGGAATTGAGATCATACATTCTGGCTATGTCTGGGCTTGTAGCCACAACTCCAAAAGCACCCAATTCTAGTATCTATTTAGAAAACGTACCACCTCATCACTTATGACTTTTCCCATTTGTCTGGGTTTCTAAGCATCAGGAGATTTGTCTCCAGGCAGCCCTCATCTTAAAGAGTATCTATATAAGAGGAGAAATTATGTAAATAGTTATGTAGTATTAATCAAATAGATTACAACAGAGATGATCTTTTCGTTTAAAAAGTAGGAGACAACTAATAAAAGATGCTGTTTCTTCAACTATCTTTCTCATGCCTATTCATAAACTTATCTTTAGGTCATAAAAACTCCCCATTTTGTAACAGGCACATAAACAAAGACCTCCTGTAGTTCAGTGATTGTATATCCCATCACCCCGTGCTTTAATCCCACAAATTGAAAGTAAGAAACACTGAAATCACTGTGGATTTAACCCTTCTGTTACCCAAAAGTGCTTTCACTGGAAAACCTCTAGAAGCACTGTTCAACTCACTCATCACTCTGGTAGGATAACATCCCCTGATATGAACAGCACCAGCAAGTGCTGTTAGTAATTAAATTAAACCACATGAGAGCATTTGAGTGTGCTAGGCGAGAGAGGTCCCTAGGAGGTCTGTAAGTGCTGAAATGTCTAGCAACCTTATCTCAGCAAAAATGTCTGATCAGCTCTCTTTGCCTCATAATTTCCCAACTCCATTTTCACCAAGATTAAACGTTAGGATTTTATTTCTTGACCCAGAGTGGGAACATATCTGACTGCAGCTGTTTCTCAGTCTGCCAGTTTTATGGGACAGTGACTAGAGTGCATTGTGTTATAAAACCACAACCAGGTAGTAAATAACAAGGAGGAAAACAAAAACAAGTTTTGCTGAGCACGGCTGGGTTTTTTGTTTGTTTGCTTGTTTTTAAAGTGGACGAATCTATTTTAATTCAGTCTGAATCAGCAAATAATGAAACATTTCTTAGAAATGTGTTACCACACTTCATCTTTATTTTGTCTTTAGTTTAGCAACAGAAGCAATCTTTGAAACAAACAGTTTCCACATGGGTGAAGGTAAGCTGAGAAGATGCCAGTGTGCTAGCAGTTTTGACAGTTACCAAGTAACCCTGTCTCAGGAACTCTTAGAATTTTGCTTTTGAAACTGGACAAACACACAGGGGAGAGAATCAGACTTAAATATTCCAGCCTTCTCAGCTGTCTTTGAACTACGGAAGGTTAGCAGCAGCATCTTTTGCTCATGGAGATCAAAAGTTTTAGGAAGAATCAATGGGGAAAGGAGACAGTGCAATGTCATAAAACAGAGAAAAATCAGTCTCTGCCCCAAAGAATGTAAAGACTATGGCGGTTTGGGCGGGGGTGTGTTGAATGGTAGTTCCTGAGAAGGCTGAGAGAGTTGCCCTCCCATCAAAACTCTTTATAGTTTTTCAAACCACTTCCACCCCAAGAACTGGAGCAAAATTGGAAAAATGAAGGCCACAGCAACTTTCTACCAAAGACTCAAGCACAAAACTCAGTAGTTTCTCTGCTTGTTTCGATATCCCTGCTTCCTTCAGTAATGACACAAGCAGTCACCAGTTCAGTTCAGTTCAGTCGCTCAGTCGTGTCCGACTCTTTGCGACCCCATGAATCGCAGCACTAAAATGGACTGGAATGGGTGAATGTAACTCAGATGACCATTATATCTACTACTGTGGGCAAGAATCCCTCAGAAGAAATGGAGTAGGCATCATGGTCAACAAAAGAGTCCGAAATGCAGTACTTGGATGCAGTCTCAAAAACGACAGAATGATCTCTGTTCGCTTCCAAGGCAAACCATTCAATATCACAGTTATCCAAGTCTATGCCCCAACCAGTAACGCTGAAGAAGCTGAAGTTGAACGGTTCTATGAAGACCTACAAAAAGCAATCACCAAAGGGTCCTTATTAAATACTATGTGTGCTACACTCTAAAAGAAAAAAAAAAAAAAAAAAAAACAAAAACTTCATACATGAATGCTCTCCACCTATTCACCACAACCCCCCATTATTCAAAACAAGACTGAGGGAAGAAAACTGAAGTGACATTATCATGCTTCATAGAATGGAAATTAATGGTTTTATTTGCTGAAGAATCCATAGTTCTAAGAATTTGCTGTTTCTCCCAAGCCCACAAACTTTCAAAAGTTCCATTGTAGCGATTTTGAGAACAGAGAGAAGTTCAAGGTCAAAACTGCCCCCAGCAGTTTGCACAGAGGAGCTCTGAATCTTTGGGAACTTTCCTTTTTAACAAAGTCTCAGATGGTAAAGAATTGGGAGGACTAAACTTTTATACCTTATTTTGTCAAGTCAACTTAAAATGTTTCCTTAATATAGTCATACAATTCTTAAATCTTACATAGTTTCTTTAGAAAGAGATTCCCTTCCACCTTCTGGAGAGTTAGCAAAGTTGTTTGCATAACAAATAACCAGCAGCAAAAATCTTCATCAGAAGACAACGGACTCTTCCTAGAAGTTCAAGAGGTCTGTGAGTTTTGAAGATGATTCACCTGCAATTTGGAGAAGGCAATGGCAACCCACTCCAGTGTTCTTGCCTGGAGAATCCCAGGGACAACAGAGCCTGGTGGGCTGCCGTCTATGGGGTCACACAGAGTCGGACATGACTGAAGTGACTTAGCAGCAGCAGCAGCACCTGCAATTATGCTGAGAAAACTAATTAGCTCTTGCTTGGGAGGGTTCTGTAAAACAAGGCTTTTTCAAGGATCTTAAAAAAAAAGTGGAGGAAAAAAAGAAACCAATACATGCGGGTGGTGAGGACAGAAATTATGCTCCTTAATAAAAATGTTAAAGTGCAGTCTGCTCACTACAGCAAATAGAACCATGTAGTCAAAACAGTTACATCTTGGAATGGAAGAAAGACAGTGCCTGATAGAAAAAATAAGAGCATATAGAAACAATCACTGCTCTCAAACGTTTTTTAGGCCACCTCTTAAATCCTAACACAGTAGTCCCCCTTACATGGTTTTGCTTTGCATGATCTCAGTTACCTTTGGTCAACTGCAGTCCAAAAATATTAAATGGAAAGTTCCAGAAATAAGTAGTGTATAAGTTTTAAGTAATAGGTCCCTTCTGAGTGGCATGATGAGCTGTCATGTGGTCTTGCTCCCTTCCACCAGGGATGAGAATCACTGGGTTATCAGACTGACTGTCACAATATCACAGTGCTTGTATTCAAGTAACCCTTGTTTACTTAATAATGGTCCCAAAGTGAAAGAGTAATGATGCTAGAAATTTTGATATGCCAACAGGAAGCCATGAAGGCTTCCTTTAAGTGAAAAGGTGAAAGCTCTCAACTTAAAGAAAGGAAAAAAATTGTATGCTGAGGTTGCCTATGGAATGAAAGAATGTATGCCTAAGGCCTATGGAAAGAAAGAATCTTCTATTCGTGAAATTATGAAGAAGGAAAAAGAAATCTGTGCTGTTTTTCTGCTGTCATATTTCAAAGTGCAGAAGTTAGGGCCACAGTGCATGAGAAATGGTTAGCCAAGGTGGAAAAGGCATTGAATTTGTACAATAATATATTTGGAGAGAGAAGGGCCACATCCAAGTAACTTTTATTATAGTGTATTATTATATAGGTTTTCTATTTTTTATTATTAGTTATTATTGTTACTCCCTTACTGTGCCTAATTTATAAGTTAAACTTTATCATAGATATATATTGTTATATAGGAAAAAACACAGGTTTCCCAGGTGGTGTTAGTGATAAAGAATCTGCCTGCTAATGCAGGAGATGCAAGAGATGAGAATTTGATCCCTGGATCGGGAAAATCCCCTGGAGTAGGAAATGGCAACCCACTACACTATTCTTGCCTGGAAAATTCCATGAGCAGAAAAGCCTGGTGGGCTACAATCCACGGAGCCGCAGAGAGTCGGACATGACTGAGTGATTGAGCACATGCACACATACGTAATAAAAACCAGTACATTTGGGTTCTGTACCATCCATGGTTTCAGGCATTCACCAGGGGTCTTGGAGTGTATCTCCCACAGACAAGGTAGGACTACTGTATCTTATATGGTAGCCCTGGAAAGACCTATAGAGACTCTTCCATTCTGCTTGACAAACTTAGAAGGAAAAAATTGAGGCCATTCTGGGAAGCTTATCTACCACTTCTGGAGACAGTCCTCAGGTTCACCTCGTTGTGTGAAATCTGTCTTAACTCCCCAGGTAGAGAGAGGGACTCTTTTTCTATGTTCTCAGAACCCTTCTTTCTGTTGCTACCATTTAGCACATGTCACAACCACATCATTATTTCTTTACATGTCTATGAGCACCAGTTGATAAGAAGGGATGAACTAGTACTAATGTTTATTTGTGTGTTAATATCCTCTGTGCTTGCATGAAAAGATGATCAACATCACTAATTATTAGGAAAACACAAGTCAAAACCACAATGCAACATCATCTCATACATGTTAGAATAGCCATCATCAAAATGGCAAGAAAAAACAAGTGTTGTGCACTGTTGGTAGGAATGCAAACTGGTCCTGTCATTATGGAAAACAGCACGAAGTTTCCTCAAAAAATTAAAAATAGAATATGATCCATCTATGAAACTCCAGTACTTTGGCCACCTCATGTGAAGAGTTGACTCACTGGAAAAGACTCTGATGCTGGGAGGGATTGGGGGCAGGAGGAGAAGGGGACGCCAGAGGATGAGATGGCTAGATGGCATCACAGACTCGATGGACATGAGTCTGAGTGAATTCCGAGAGATGGTGATGGACAGGGAGGCCTGGCGTGCTCCAATTCATGCGGTCGCAAAGAGTTGGACACGACTGAGCAACTGAACTGAACTGATTTCACTTCTGGGTATTCATCCAAAGAAAACAAAAGCACTAATTTGAAAAAATATATGCACCCCTACGTTCATCAAAGCATTATTTACAATAGCCAAGATATGGAAACAATATAAGTGCCCATTAATGGATGAATGAATGAAGATGTGGCATATAAATACAATAAAATATCATTCAGCCATTAAAAAGAATACAACTTGTCATTTGGGACAACCTGGATGGACCTTAAGGGTATTATGTTAAGTAAAATAAGTCAGATGGAGAAAGACAAACACCATATGATTTCACTCATGCATAAAAATATAATCATAATAAATAAATGAACAAACCAGACAAACCAAAAACAAACATATTGATACAAAGAATTGAGCAGTGGTTACCAGAGGGGAAAGGTGGCTGAAAGGTGACAAGTAAAGGAGGTTAGCTGCAGGATGATGGATAGAAACTAAACTTTTGGCAGGGAACATGTACTGCTCATGAAATTTATATAATGCTATAAATCAATGTTACCTCAGTAAAAGGAAAATACTTTTTTAAAAAAGGATCCTCTGTGCTTAGCAATGTCTGATTCAAAAAATGGATATTAACTAATTGATTGCTCAATTCAGTGACAAATTAATAAATTAATGCATAAGGAAAATAAGGCCCACATTTGTTAACCAGCTACTTCATATCACACAGCTGTGTGTATGTGAGTCACTCAGTGGTGTCTGCCTCTTGCGACCCCATGGACTATAGCCTGCCAGGCTCCTCTGTCCATGAGATTCTCCAGGCAAGAATACTGGAGTGGGTTGCCATTTCCTTCTCCAGAGGATCTTCCCAACCCAGGGACCAAACCAGCAACTCCTGCATTGCAGACAGATTCTTTACTATCTGAGCCACCAGGGAAGCCCCTTTACATCAAATTAAATCTCCTCGAAGGCCTTTAAAAAATTTTGGATACATAATCCAGCAAAGGGTTTTCTCATAACAAGAAAAGAATTCCATAATAAAGCTTAGTAAAAACCTTAGCTCATAAACCAAATGTTTGCCAAAATTAGATATTTTCTTTTTTTTAATATTTAAACAATAACATCATGCTAGAAGAGAATCTGAAGCTCCAGAATCAATGCCAAAAACAATTTGGTTCAATTTTTCAACATAATTGTTTGTCTGGGGGATCTAGTGCTGTGCTGGAAACAAGGACACCAAGATGGATGGGACAGATACTGGCTCTCGGGGAGTTTACCGTTTAGTGAAAAACAGANTGCTAGAAGAGAATCTGAAGCTCCAGAATCAATGCCAAAAACAATTTGGTTCAATTTTTCAACATAATTGTTTGTCTGGGGATCTAGTGCTGTGCTGGAAACAAGGACACCAAGATGGATGGGACAGATACTGGCTCCCGGGGAGTTTACCGTTTAGTGAAAAACAGAGAGATTCCTTTTTTTTTTTTTTAATAAATGTAATTTCCTCAAACAAATGTAGTTTAAAAAAAAATAAGTAAAAGGAAAAAGATGTAGTAAAGGAGGCAAACAGCATCCACTCTAATCTCTGGTGAGCTCTCTTTCTTGGTGGAGGGCTTTTGCATTCAATCAGCAGGGTGCTTCTTTCTCAGAGCTATTCACTGCTCCGCTGCAGGTGACAGACTCATCATGGTGTTCTTAACATTCTTTCTTAGGCCGTCATAGTCCATATACACTGAAGCGAATCCTTCACCACTCTGTTACAAGGAGATAAAAAAGCCATGCCATAACAACATGGAGAGAGAAAAGGGCCCGGAAAATCAGCTCTCACACCAATCGTCTGCTCCACCATCTATACCTGCATCATCGGCTCCCCCACACCTCACTCAGTCTTTCCCTGGCATTTGTTTTCTCTTCCAAAAATGGCTAGAACCTTTGCATGGCTAAGGCTAGGACCCATGTCATGGACATGTGATCTGGCCACTCAGAAGAGCCCCATATTTGCTCTCTGCTCTGCTGTTGCCACCTTGAAATTCTATGTAACTTTTTATCAAAGGAGCCCTCATTTGCATTTTGCACTGGATGCCACAAATTATATTCTTGTGACCCCATTCTTTTCAAATGGTACGAGGACTGCAACAGAGAAGAATAAACTTGACTCCCAATAGCCTAAAATAAACGTGATAGCCCATTCTCAAGGCTCTGCTCCCAGGCTTGACCTTTAAGGTATAATAAAAAGGTGCAGAACAGAAAATAAGTTTTATCGGAACACTGCGACCAGAGCTACACAAACAGCTGCAATTACAAAGGATTCCAGGGCCAGGAAGTCTGCAACAACTAGCCATACACTCTGCTCCTCACCTTTTAGTATAAAAGAAGCCTGAATTCTAACTTCGGTCAGATGGTTCTTTGGGATACTAGTCTGACCTATTCTCCATCTGCTGGCTTTTTGAATAAAGTCTCTGTTCTTTCCTCCAATACTTCTTCTCTCAAATTTATTGGCCTGTCATGTGGCAAGCAGCACAAGGTTGGACTCCATAACACGACCACACGGGTTCCCTGTCGGTACAGCACATGACCCTCGTGTGGTATATAGCCACCCACACTGCATCACAACAAATTTTTACTGATGTTTAAACAGTGACTGGCCTTCAAGGCCTACTGTCCTTTCTCTGGGAGTTAAGCACTAGAGTAAAAAGATTTGTTGACATTCCTTCACAGGTTCAAGGGAGCAGTAATTCCCAAACAATGCCTATCAGGAAGGTTGGTCTTCTCATTAGTCACAGCCCACTGACACACTGGCACAGTCCAAACAGTTTCAGAGTCTCTCCACCATCCTCTTGGGTAACCAGATCAGGGCTAACTGGACAAAAGTACCAGAGGTTTAATATGTTGCTAGCCTGTGATTGATGCTTTCGAACTATGTTGTTGGAGGAGACTCTTGAGAGTCCCTTGGACTGCAAGGAGATCCAACCAGTCAATCCTAAAGGAAATCAATCCTGAATATTCATTGGAAGGACTGATGCTGAAACTCCAATACTTTGGCCACCTGATGCGAAGAACTGACTCATTGGGAAAGACCCTGATGCTGGGAAAAATTGAAGGCAGGAGGAGAAGGGAACGACAGAGGATGAGGTGGCTGGATGGATCAGATCACTGACTCAAGTGACATGAGTTTGAGCAAGCTCTGGGAGTTGGTGATGGACAGGGAAGCCTGGCGTGCTGCAGTCCATGGTGTCACAAAGACTCAGACATGACTGAGCAACTGAACTGACTAACTGATCCTGTGACTGCTGCTGCTGCTGCTAAGTCACTTCAGTCGTGTCCGACTCTGTGCGACCTCACAGATGGCAGCCCATTGGGCTCCGCCATCCCTGGGATTCTCCAGGCAAGAACACTGGAGTGGGTTACCATTTCCTTCTCCAATGCATGAAAGTGAAAAGTCTTACAAGAGTAGTGGAAATACAGCTCAAAACTAACTCAGCTGTTTTATTTCACTTCTTGATATGCGTGCATTCTCTACTTTTGGCTTATTGATGAGTAAGAGAGGACTTGAAGAAGGATCTACAGGTTGTCTTATCTTTCACTTTCCTTCTATGCCATCATTTTCAGCATAAGTTGTTGACTAGTGAGGAAGAATATGAGAGGGTTTCTTAGTTGTTTGTTTCTCTTAGAACATCATTGCCTTCTTTCTTCATTTGAAACAAAGCAAATTCTGGTTCAAACAGAAAGCATGGCGTCTCAAAGCTGTCAGCACTCACTGCTTACTCGGCTCTGGATATAACACATTTACCTGTGCTCACTTTGAGTTTCACCAAATCCACCTGCATCCCAGATCCTTGCAGATCCTGTGCTCATGGGGCATCAGTGAGGCTGTTAGCTTTTTGGACAACAAGGATCAGCAGCAGATGTGCATATTTTGACACATGTACTCCACTGTTCCATCAGTCATCACGTACAAACCACAAGTTTAAAGGTTCAGATTATTAAGAATTTCAAGATGGCAACACACAGAGAGTTAGACCAAGTGAGGCCCTGTGAGTGCACAGGAAGCTGGCTCTGTTGTCCGTCCCCCCGTGCAAACACCATCCTGGCACTGAGCACACTGCTCCGTGAGACTTGGTTTTCCTTGTCTGTCTTCCACATCAGACTGTGAGGAATCTCATTCAGTTACAGCACCAGTAGCTAGCGTGTTGCATGGTATATATTTGTTGTGGTTTAGTCGCTTGGTCATGTCCAACTCTTTTGTGACCCCATCCATGTACTATAGCTTGCCAGGCTNCTGCTGCTGCTGCTAAGTCACTTCAGTCATGTCCGACTCTGTGCGACCTCACAGATGGCAGCCCACTGGGCTCCGCCATCCCTGGGATTCTCCAGGCAAGAACACTGGAGTGGGTTGCCATTTCCTTCTCCAATGCATGAAAATGAAAAGTGAAAGTGAAGTCGCTCAGTCGTGTCTGCCTCAGCGACCCCATGGACTGCAGCCTACCAGGCTCCTCCGTCCATGGGAGTTTCCAGGTAAGAGTACTGGAGTGGGATGCCATTGCCTTCTCCGGAGCCTGTGGCTACACTCACACAATCACTATACCTTATTACAATGGATCTAAAGATCTAGTGCCTGAAACTGGGGTATCAGCATCACCTGGGAATTTGTTAGAAATACACAATCTCAGACACATTGAGTCAAATGTGGGGGTGAGGGACAGGAACTTGAGTTTAAGAAATCCATCCATGATCCTGACGGCATTAGGAACCACTGAGCCATTAAAAATGGAAGAAATAATATCTTCTGGTTGCAGATACACAACATCAATATGAAAAATGTTCTCCACCATTCCACTTAGAGGAAAGTTACACTATTTTATTCATTCCTGTACTTTAATCATAATTGCTTTTATACTTATGCTAAATATATTTGTGGATGTGTAAGCCCCTCAGATGACTCAGGCACTACATTGGATATAAAGATAATGGTTTGCGTCATGAAAGAGCTTATAATCTAATGCAGAAGAAGACAAGAGGCAAATTCATAAAGAGCTATCTATAAATAGCTCTGCCCAGAATGCTGGGTGAGAAATTCAAGAAAGTGCAACATGCATTTGGCCAAGGCAGAAATTACATAGGATGTTGGGGTGAGGTTAGGGAAAATTTAATGAATGCACAGTGTAGCTGACATGTAGTAAGTGGGAAAGAGAACCTTCCAGGCACATGAAGAGCAAAAAAGAAGGAGGTGAAAGAGAAGAGAGTGCATTTCAAGCATGCCTGTGTGCTCAGTTGTTCAGTTGTGACTGATTCTGCGACCCCACGGACTGTAGCCCACCAGGCTCCTCTGCTCATGGAATTCGCCAGACAAGAATACTGGAGTGGTTGCCACTTCCTCTTCCAGGGGATCTTCCCGACCTGAGGACTGAACCCGCATCTCTTGCCTCTCCTGCATTGGTGGGCTAATTCTTTACCACTGAGCCACCTGGGAAGTTTAGAGTTTATTTNTGTGCTCAGTTGTTCAGTTGTGACTGATTCTGCGACCCCACGGACTGTAGCCCACCAGGCTCCTCTGCTCCTGGAATTCTCCAGACAAGAATACTGGAGTGGTTGCCACTTCCTGTTCCAGGGGATCTTCCCGACCTGAGGACTGAACCCGCATCTCTTGCCTCTCCTGCATTGGTGGGCGAATTCTTTACCACTGAGCCACCTGGGAAGTTTAGAGTTTATTTTGAAATGAGTATCTAATTCTGTTTCATTAGAATGTAGAATCTATGAAAATGATTAATCTGAGAAAGCAAAACAAAATACTAGAGTGGGGTCAGCTTTTGGAGGGAAGGTCCTGATAGCAAGGCAGAGTTCTGGCTTCTGATGAGTGAGAACAGTGTCCCGAGGCCTGTAACAGAGGCAAGGAGAACCAGCTTCTCAAGTTCTTCTCCATCTCAGCCACATCTCCCCCTGGGATGACCAGCAAAGCGCTTAAGCTCCTTGAGACACTGTTTCAACAAAGAGGAAGCATACTTGTCCTATTTCACAGGAAAAAATGGGATGAGCAGAAATGAGTTGAAGTCGTTTGGAGACAGAGCTACGTTCCTAGACCCACTGCTGGGGAGACTAGATATTTCTTCATGGCTCTTGCGGCCAATGCACAGGATTTGTAAGTCACCATTTTTATTCTTTCACATCAGATTCCTTCCTGGCAAATGAGGACTTCTTTTTTTAAGTCAAGAGTAATTTGTAGTTTGGAAAGTATCCTGGACAAGGCTATGTTTAAGCTTCCACTTT
Organism: Neotragus pygmaeus; assembly: GCA_006410875.1. Taxonomy (NCBI): domain Eukaryota; kingdom Metazoa; phylum Chordata; class Mammalia; order Artiodactyla; family Bovidae; genus Neotragus; species Neotragus pygmaeus. Next base: position 72,585 of record SJYV01022335.1, read on the forward strand.
TAGACACCAGGCTTCCGGCTCATCCGTCGCCATTCCCATCTCCTGTGTGGTGCTGTGGATGGACTAATGGGTAGCCATGGGTCTCTTTAAATCCAGGGATGAGAGACATCTGTGACAACATGATGGGTTCTGAGGCAAGGGAGGACTAGCATTTGTTAACTACCTTGCCAGCTGTTTCTGTCTATTTCATTACACTCACTCACTCAGACTTTTTTAAGCCTAGGCAAAGAACTGTGGGCAAATTATAAAAAGGCAAATAGTCAATTTATATATATATATATACACACACTTTAAAAATTCTCTCTTTTGAATGTTAGTTCTTGTGGGCAAAAAGCATCTATGGTTAGTTTTGAATAACACTTGAATGATACAAAGTAATTTGCTGCTTTGAGGGCCTCGGGAGCAATACTAAAATAGCTGAGGGAATGTAAATTACTACTATTTCTATGAACAGCATGTTGGCAATGCCCATCAAAACTTAAGTGTACAGTTGTGTCCGACTCTCTGTGATCCCATGGACTATAGCCTGCCAGGCTCCTCTGTCCATGGGGATTCTTCAGACAAGAATACTGGAGTTAGTTGCCATTTCCTTCTCCAGGGATTGAACCCGGTTCTCCCACATTGCAGGCAGATTCTTTACCATCTGAGCCACCAGGGAAGCCCTATCAAAACTTAAAGTGCATGCAAAATGTGAGTCAAAAGTCTATTTCAAGGGCTTTATCTTACAGGTATACTCAAATAGGCAAATTGGCTCTGTATAAGATTTCCAATAAAATATTATTTGTATTAATCTTTTTAAAAAAAGCATTAGAAATAACCAAAATAACCATAAATAGGGAACTGGCTAACTAAAGTATAGCCATAAATACTTGTTAATCAGAGCAAAGAATGGGAGAAATGCTTTATGTATTGATATGGAGAAAGCTCTAATACACATGGGTTTTGACAAATGTGGTAGTACACTGTGATCAGTATATTACTTTAAAAAATTTTTAAGGAATTCCTATATATTTATCTATACAAAAAATATGGGAACAAAAGAAATAATATTGGCAACTATATGGAAAGAACCTTAAAGACATGAGATGGATAAGAATTTCATTTCATAAATTTTAGTTCCTTTTGAGTTTAAAGTGAAAGTGTGAAAGTCACTTAGTCATGTCCGACTCTTCACGGACTGTTCTCCAGGCCAGAATACTGGAATGGGCAGCTGTCCTCTTCTCCAGGGGATCTTCCCAAACCAGGGATCAAACCCAGGTCTCCCACATCGCAGGCAGATTCTTTACCATCTGAGCCACCAGTGAAGCTCTTTTGAGTTTAGACCTGTGTTATCAATTAAGAAAATAAGTGAAATAAAATAAGAATTCTAAACAGATTTTTTTAAATGACTAAATTATTAGCCTAAAAAAAATTCTTATTTTTCTTAAGATAATCATTCTAAAAGACTATCAATTTTGAAGCTCTTTTTACTCTAGAAACTCAATGAAACTTCTCCATGCTAAAAATAACATATATATATCCTACTAAGAAAAACAGGATGAACCAATTTTCCTTCTTCACCCTTACCCCAAAGAGTCAAAGCCAAAGAAATGAGGAGGTAAGGAAAAAAAGTCATTGTAATAGCTATCATGAAAAATACGTGAAAGTGTTAAAGAAGAAGATTCATTAGGCCAAGTATTTATTTTGATGTCCCTCGTTTCAGAAAAAGATGTCATTGGACTTCACAAATTATAAGCCACACAAAAATGCAAGGTCCATAAGAATAAACCAGTTGTTCAATACAAATTAACTAGTCACCCACTCAATGAGCACACAGAGTTTGGTAATGAAACCGGAGAAAGCCATTGCATGTGACATCATAAAGAAAAACACCATGCCAAGTAATGAATAACCGACCCAACAGTAGCCTTCCAGCACTCAATATAAGCTCACAGTGCTGCTATTTATAATATCTTTAAAAATAGGCAGAAGCCACAATCACAAAATATAGCTGAGTATAAGCCGTGGTACAAGGACCAAAAAACAATGAAATCTAAATAAGCAACCCTGCCACAACCCATTTAACTTAAGCGCGGATTTCAGCTCATCTGAGGAAAGGAGGACTGCATATTTTTAAAGCTGTCCTCCAAAAATCTCTCTCTCCTCAGCAGACTTTTGCATCATACCGAGTGGCTGGGAATTTAATGTTATACTTCTTGACAAGTGCCTGGGGACATTCTCAGGTGCTGCTTTAGGACAGAATGATGGGTTTTAATCATCAACAATGTAAGCACTGAGTTAACATCTTTTAACATAAGCTGAAGACTGTTTCCATCCCCTTTAAAAGTAGATCTAGCTACTTCTGTGAGTTGATAAGAGGGTCAAGATTTTCCTTAAGAACATTTTAGGCTCATTCCAACATATGCACGAATGGAGGACTGATGCTTAAACCTTGACTGAAGTTCAATATTTTTGCCTGAAAAAGAGAAATACGTGTATAACCAAAAGTTCATCTTATAGTACTGATGAAACTATTTGCAGGGCAGCAATGGAGACGCAGACATAGAGAACAGACTTACGGACGCAATATGGGAAAGAGGGAGGGAGACAAACTGAGAGACTATCATGGAAACGCATTACCATATGTAAAATACATAGCCAGTGGGAATTTGCTGTATGACACAGGGTGCTCACACTGGTGCTCTGTGACAACCCAGAGGGATGAGATGGGGTGGGAGGTGGGAAAGAGTTTCAGGATGGAGGGGACATATGTATACCTCAGTATGATTCATATTAATGTATGGCAGAAACCAACATAATATTATAAAGCGATCATCCTCCAATTAAAAATAGATCAGTTTTCAAAGAAAGTTCATCTTAGTCATTTTGTAAAGCCAGAGATGCATTGAGAGAACACTTGAGTAAATGGCTTCATGGTAAAAGACCAAAAATAAACAAATTACAAAATGTACATCTTGATAACTTGGAAGTCAGTTGACTTACATACATGTAAGCAAAAGCCAGTTGAATGTTCAGTTCAGTTCAGTCACTCAGTCGCGTCCGACTCTTTGCGACCCATGAATCGCAACACGCCAGGCCTCCCTATCCATCACCATCTCCCGGAGTTCACTCAGATTCACGTTCACTGAGTCAGTGATGCCATCCAGCCATCTCATCCTCATTTGTCCCCTTCTCCTCCTGCCCCCAATCCCTCCAAATATCAAAGTCTTTTCCAATGAGTCAACTCTTCACATGAGGTGGCCAAAATACTGGACTTTCAGCTTTAGCATCATTCCATCCAAATAAATCCCAGGGCTGATCTCCTTCAGAATGGACTGGTTGGATCTCCTTGCAGTCCAAG
>SJYV01022335.1:79446-92616 GCA_006410875.1 Neotragus pygmaeus
AGACCTTTGTTGTCAAAGTAATGTCTCTGCTTTTTAACATGCTGGCTAGGTTTGTCATAGCTTTTCTTCCAAGGACCAAGTATCTTTTAATTTCAGGGCTGCAGTCACTGTCCACAGTGATTTTGGAGCCCAAGAAAATAAAATCTGTCACTTTTTCACTTGTTTCCCCATTTATTTGCCATGAAGCGATGGGACCAGAATCCATGATCATCGTTTTTGAATGTTGAATTTTAAGCCAGCTTTTTCACTCTCCTCTTTGTCTTTAATCAAAAGATTCTTTAGTTCCTCTTCAATTTCTGCCATAAGGGTGGTATTATGTGCATATCTGAGGTTATAGATATATCTCCTGGCAATCTTGATTTCAGCTTGTGCCTTATCTAGTCCAGCATTTTGCATGATGTTCTCTGCATATAAGTCAAATAAGCAAGGTAAAAATATACAGTACTCCTTTCCCAATTTGGAAACTGTCTGTTGTTCTATGCCCAGTTCTAACTGTTGCTTTTTGACCTGCATACAGGTTTCTCAGGAGGCAGGTAAGATGGTCTGGTATCTCTTTAAGAATTTGCCACATTTTTTTTTTGTAATCCACATGCTTAAAAGCTTTATCATAGTCAATGAAGGAAAACTAGGTGTTTATTTCTGGAATTTTCGTGCTTTTTCTATGATCTAATGGATGTTGGAAATTTGATCTCCAGTTCCTCTGCCTTTTCTAAATTCAGCTTNTGCCACATTTTTTTTTGTAATCCACATGCTTAAAGGCTTTATCATAGTCAATGAAGGAAAACTAGGTGTTTATTTCTGGAATTTTCGTGCTTTTTCTATGATCTAATGGATGTTGGAAATTTGATCTCCAGTTCCTCTGCCTTTTCTAAATTCAGCTTGTACATCTGAAAGTTCTTGGTTGAAAAAGAGTTGAAGCCTAGCTTGAAGGATTTTGAACATTACCTTGATAGCATGTGAAATGAGCGCAGTTGTGCAATAGTTTGAACTTTCTTTGGCATTGCACTTCTTTGGGATTGGAATGAAAACTGACCTTTTCTAGTTCTGTGGCCACTATTGAGCTTTCCAAATTTCCTGGTATATTGAGTACAGCTCTTTCACAGCATCAGTTCAGTTCAGTTCAGTTCAGTCGCTCAGTCATGTCTGACTCTGTGACCCCGTGAATTGCAGCACGCCAGGCCTCCCTGTCCATCACCAGCTCCCAGAGTTCACTCAAACTCACGTCCATTGAGTCGGTGATGCCATCCAGCCATCTCATTCTCTGTTGTCCCCTTCTCCTCCTACTTCCAATCCCTCCCAGCATCAAAGTCTTTTCCAATGAGTCAACTCTTCCAATGAGGTAGCCAAAGTATTGCAGTTTCAACTTTAGCATCAGTCCTTCCAATGAACACCCAGGACTGATCTCCTTTAGGACTGACTGGTCAGATCTTCTTGCAGTCCAAGGGACTCTCAAGAGTCTTCTCCAACACCACAGTTCAAAAGCATCAATTCTTTGGCACTCAGCTTTCTTCACAGTCCAACTCTCACATTCATACATGACTACTGGAAAAACCATAGCCTTGACTAGATAGACCTTTGTTGGCAAAGTAATGTCTCTGCCTTTGAATGTGCTATCTAGGTTGGTATATAACTTTCCTTCCAAGGAGTAAGCGTCTTTTAATTTCATGGCTGCAGTCACCATCTGCAGTGATTTGGGAGCCCCCCAAAATAAAGTCTGCCACTGTTTCCACTGTTTCCCCATCTATTTGCCTGAAGTGATGAGACCAGATGCCATGATCTTTGTTTTCTGAATGTTGAGCCTTAAGCCAACTTTTTCACTCTCCTCTTTCACTTTCATNAAAAGCAGAGACATTACTTTGCTGACTAAGGTCCGTCTAGTCAAGGCTATGATTTTTCCTGTGGTCATGTATGGATGTGAGAGTTGGACTGTGAAGGAGGCTGAGCACCGAAGAACTGATCCTTTTGAGCTGTGGTGTTGGAGAAGACTCTTGAGGGTCCCTTGGACTGCAAGGAGATCCAACCAGTCCATTCTGAAGGAGATCAACCCTGGGATTTCTTTGGAAGAAATGATGCTAAAGCTGAAGCTCCAATACTTTGGCCACCTCATGCGAAGAGTTGACTCATTTGAAAAGACTTTGATGCTGGGAGGGATTGGGGGCAGGAGGAGAAGGGGACGACCGAGGATGAGATGGCTGGATGGCATCACGGACTCGATGGACATGAGTCTGAGTGAACTCTGAGGGATGGTAATGAACAGGGAGGCCTGGCGTGTTGCGATTCATGGGGTCACAAAGAGTTGGACACGACTGGGCTACTGAACTGAACTGAAACTGAACTAGGTTTTAGATAAAATATAGAGACGTCTATGGGAAGAGTGCCAGGTAAACACTGGAATATAATAGCACATGCAGAGATATGGAGAGGAGTGGGAACTTCTGGAATACATCCTTCTCTCATGAGAGGATGGGCATTTATAAACAAGGAAAGAGGTAGATTTTTTTTTTTTTTGCCTTCCAATTCTCCTGCCCCCTACCTCACCACACCCAAACACACATGCACACATGTTCAACACAACAAACATGAAGGCTCACTGTGTGCAAAGCACTTTGACTTAGCAAAGTGTATAAATGAGAGAAGCATATTCCATTTTATCAAGTAGTTTATACCCTATAAAGAGAGGTGAAAGATTGGTTCATACTTGTCTGCACTGTTACATAGAATGAGATAAATAGGTCTAAGAACATTGCTAAAGGGATTCCTGAGAAGGAGAGAGCACTGTGAGTGGAGCACCAGGGGCAGCTTGATGGAGAGGCTGACATTTCAAACACACTCCTGTCTTCGCTCAGGCTGGCTGAGCAATTCCAGGCAAATATTGGATATCTTATAACTAGTGACCTTCAAAGTGAAATTTGCAATCTGGAGTAAAATCACTTCACATTTCTCCTTTTGGAAATGATCTCTCTCTTTTTCTACATGAACGTGTAAAATACCCGATGTAAATTAGCAGTTTTGGCCAGAGGAAGCCTTTTTAACTGACCCTTCAGTTTCCCTGCATACTTCTGCTTTCAGAAGCTGCTTTGCATGCTTACCAAGGGACAGTTGTATTTATTCCCAAGCTGGGTGTCATTTAATTAAATATTATATAAAAGTGATGAAATATGAGAGAAAGAGAGAAGACAGGAGTTGTTATTTGTACAAAATTAAACTGCTCTCGAAAGGCTAAATAAAGGTGAGTCATTAAAAATTGCTGTTAAATTGGAAGCAGATGAAAAAAGGTAATTTTTTACTTTTGTGGAAAAGTAATTCAACAAACTACATTTAGCAGATCCACACTTAAAGAAAAAAATGACTTTACATAAAAATTTAGTTAAAACCCTGGAGAAACTCACAACATTGTAAAGCAATTATCCTCCAGTTTAAAAAAAAATGTGTTACAGGTTTGCTGTAACAATTAAAATTGGTATATGTAAAGTAACCTAACATACAATAATTAATAAATATACAGTAATTTATACAGTAATCATCAATAAATGCTGTGTTGTGCTTAGTCAGTCAGTCGTGTCCGGCTCTTTGTGACCCTATGGACTGTAGCCTGTCAGGCTCCTCTGTCTGTGGAAATTCTCCAGGCAAGAATACTGGAGTGGGTTGCCATGCACTCCTCCAAGTGACCTTCCCAACCCAGGGTTAGAACCCTGGCAGGCAGATTCTTTATCATCTGAGCCACCAGGGAAGTCCAATTATCAGTAAATAATAGCTACTCAAAAAAATAATAATGACTTTGGAGTGAAATATGTATCATGTCTATGATTCCCTGCATAAATTGACTTTCTGAACTGAATGTTTCAAATTGTGTAATGAGGTCTCTACTAACTCAACTCACTCTGAGTCCTGTTGTGTTACTGCAGACTTTATTGGAGCCTTTAGGGCAACACTGCAGAAGTTCTTTGTTTTTAACGATGGTTCTGATAGGAGCATTTATCATTCAGCGTAAACTCCAGCTCCCACACAGCCACAATAGCCATAACACCATGAATTCTGATGAAGAGAAAAAGAGATTCAGAGGCCCACCACAAATACTTCTTTCTCGTTTTACATTTTCTCCATGAGTAACCTCTCCCACCTCTAGTTTTTTTCCCGCATTCTCACTGACCGCCAAGTCTGTATTTTCTGTCCCATGTTCTCCATGTCTTTCTTACTGACACCTGTACATTTATTTTCATCTGGTTTCATAAAGCCTTTGGCTGTTGATCACACTTTTAAACTGCATTATAATAGTCATCTAAACATGTTTGCTGGTGTAAATTGATGTCTTTTTCCACCTCCCCAAACAGAATTTCCAAGTATCAACCTAGCCAATGAACATGGATTACACGTAGAAAATATACATTGTGGGAAAGTGAGCCAAAACAACATATCTAACAAAGGGTAAGATTTCATAGTTGCTAAGTCGGATCTGACTCTTGCAATCCCATGGACTGTAGCAGTCCGGGCCCTCTGTCCATGGGATTTCCCAGGCAAGAATACTAGAGTGGGTTGCCATTTCCTCCTCCGGGGGGATCTTCTTGATACAGGGATCAAGCCCACATTTCCTGCATTGCACGCAGATTCTTTACCACTGAGCCACCAGGGAAGCCCTGTATTTAAATTAGAGATTCATTAAAGTATTAGTTTGAAAGCAACTTAAACTGCCTAGGAAGATACTTTTATTAGTTTTGCTTTGTGTAGTTTACTAATTCCTACCCAGAACAATCCAGTCTGGATTAGCATTTGAAATAATTGTGTAAGTTTCATTTAGTTTGCTTTTAAAAATTTATTTCTTGTGTTTATCTCTAATTTTGGTGGGATTAATATTTTCTGAAGAAATCATATTTGTAAAGCTGCAGTCAATCCAGCGATTCCTCAATCAATTAGCAATTCTCATAGGTCAGAACCTCCTAGGGGGAACTTTTTAAAGACAAAAAAATTAAGCTGCAACTCCAATCTGTTTAGACCTATGGAATCAGTAAGTTTGCTGGCAGGGCAATATTTACTTTTAAACTCTTGCTCCCCTCCTGAACTGTGATTTGTAATGGATTACAAGCACTATTGTGCCTCCCACCACCATCTGGAGGAACTTAACTGAAATGCAGTTCCAAAATTTTGGGTAAATAACTTTTTGAACAATATAACTTACCATTTTGGCCAGATCTGAGAGATATAGAAGCCATACAATGACACTATTCTGTAACATTTCGCTGTATAACAAATGTAGGGAAAGTAGTTAAATCAGAGAACTAAATTTGTAGATGTTCTGGGTAATTAATTTCTTCATATTAGTTCAGCTTCTCACTACAGAAAAAAAAAAAAAANGCAGGAGGAGAAGGGGATGACAGAGGATGAGATGGTTGGATGGCATCACCGACTCAATGGACATGAGTCAAAGCAAGCTCCAGGACTTGGTGATGAACAGGGAGGCCTGGCGTGCTGCAGTCCATGGTGTCGCAAAGAGTTGGACAAGACTGAGAGACTGAACTGAACTGAATTCAGCCTCAGCTCTAGGTCCTAAAGACCCAGAGATAACTAAGACAAATCCTCAACAAGGTCCCAAATGCAATTTGATACTCTCAACATAATTGGTCCAGATTCCTATCTCCTGTCAGAGACACTTTATAACATTGCTGGACAAACACATTTTCCCCTTCCTTAAAAGTTTTTGTGTAAAGCCTATAAGACTCATTTCTTCTATCATACTAGAAAGCTGTTTATACCTTTACCAGCTCCTGCCTCCCCACATCTCACCCTCTTCGTTTTCCTCCACTTCTGTCCCCGAGCACCTGCAAAGCCTGGCTCACGTCTCTGACTGCACCTTGTGCACCACACCCCCAGCACATTGTGCACCATGCCCTCAGCAGAGTCCCTGGCACACCGTTTGCTTTTTGTATGCTTAATGATTTCTACTGAGTTGTGTTGGCCTGGAATTCTGGTTAACGTTCCTGATCTTTCTCTTTGTGAGTCTCCTGATATGGTTCTTTGGACATAAACCCAAGGNCCCCAGCACATTGTGCACCATGCCCTCAGCAGAGTCCCTGGCACACCGTTTGCTTTTTGTATGCTTAATGATTTCTACTGAGTTGTGTTGGCCTGGAATTCTGGTTAACGTTCCTGATCTTTCTCTTTGTGAGTCTCCTGATATGGTTCTTTGGACATAAACCCAAGGTTCAGAGGTCCTGCCTGCTGTTTGGTTTGGCATGATATTTTGATTTTGCTTTTCCTTTCTGTAAGCGGAGTGCCCTGTACTGTTCTCTCCCCCATAAACAAATGTTTCTGCACGAAGATGCAGTTTCTTTTCTGCACTTTCAGCTTCTCAAGCTTGTGGTTTTTTCCTAGTTATTTTCATTTTGTCCCATCTTCTTGTTACTTATCATTCCCCTGATACTTTAGAAAGTAAATTTCTGCAGAGCTTCTCTTAGAAAGGTGAGAAATTTAGAGTGTAAAAGTGAATAATAGAAGAGAAGGAACTCATGCATTAGAGACCTCATCTTTAGAAAAAACATAATCCCCATCAACCATTAAAAATTATCAATAGAAAGATTTTGGCTGCAGAACAGAAGTCCTTCCTATATCTAGCTCATTTGCCCCAGTCTGTTCCCCTATTTTTAGTCTTCAAATTATGTTTTTCTTTCATCAGAGAAAATATCCATTTATGCGATAGGTCATTTTTAGCCACTTAATTCTTATGTAAGAAGCAGCTCTCAATTTTCTCTAAACATTTATTTCTTACACAATTTCCACTCTGAGTTTTCATTTTAATTAGCAAAATCCATCCTCGTTCCTGCAGCCATAGGACCATTCCAACCACCTGTACATTCGGCTTAGCCAATACAAGCACTTCTTTTCCTTCTCACTCATTTCTTTCTTACTAGATTCTCAAAGGGCACAGTGTTTATGGCTCACCAGACCACACTGCCTTTAAAAATAACATTTTAAAAGTATAAATAACCTAATTTGTTGTTTCGTTGCTTAGTCGTGTCCAACTTAGTGACCCCATAGGCTGTCTATGGTATTTTCCCGAAGAATACTGGAGTGGGTTGCCATTTCCTTCTCCAAAATAACCTAAACTAATATACTTTTTTTTTTGACTTTTTACTTGATCTTGGGGTATAGCCAATTACCAAAGTTGTGACAGTTTCACATGGACAGTGAAGGGACTTAGCCAAACATATAAATATATCCATCTCCCCCTAAACTCCCCCCCATCCAGGCTGCCACATAACACTGAGCAGAGCTCCATGTGCTATACAGTAGATCCTATCCATTTAAAATATAGCAGCAAAACACCATATACTTTTGAATCTGTTTTCTAAATACATATTAAATTTCAGGAGTGAAAAATAAAAGTCAAAATCCAACTTATTCCCACTCATTTTGATTTTACATACTTTTCCTTTGCTGAAATTCTAGCATTACAACACTTTGTAAACATGGGATGAAGCGCACTCTCAGAGGCTAGTCAGATTTGTCATTCATGCTTTTGACCTGATTACTAAATTATGCCTGCAATAATAGCCTATTTTGATTATTTCAAAATGAAACACTTAAAATCACAATTCATTTTGTTACTAAGTGAATATAAGTAAATCATAAATATGAATAGCATTGGAAGCCCAGGCAATTCCAATTTTTCCCAAATCATCATCCATCCCACCCCAAGTCCATTGTTTAACACATTTTCCACAACCATTATTCTGTGATGATTTGGTTCCAAGGCTGAGGGGAAACTCTATTCAGCCCTTCTTGGAGGAAGGCTACCACGTGAATTCCTAAGGGAAACACATTTAGAGTTCCAGTTTGGACTGTAGCAAGTGTGTCCACATTTCCACAGCTATAAAATTCAGCTCTGCTCTGACATCAAGAAGAAACATGTGAAAAGATGGGTTAGCTTAGGGACTGCTCTGGAGGCCCAGTGCCTAAGATGGGTTAGCGCTGGCAGTAGGGCTAGGAAAGAGGGAAGTGTCAGGCATGAGGCGGACTGGGTATGAGTGACCACAAGATTTGGTCAGTTGGCTCAATAGAATAAGGAAGTTCCTGAGGTCAGGGAGAATAGGGAACTCCAAGACAGCTGCAAACAGGAAGTGTACACGAAGGATGTTTATAGAGTGCATGTTCATAAGTAAGAGAATGTGCCTCTGTTTGATCATAAATAGTTATTATGAAATACCATGGGACTTTTCTAAGGAGAAAACTGCAACCACCTGCTCTAGCCAGAAATTCTTGTATAGTCCTGGCTTTGTGGGAATTTGCCTGGCTTTTTGTGGCTGCCATCCAAAACTGGTGACCACAGAGTCAAAGCTAAATATAAGCTAAAATTAAATTACTTCCCTTCTTTGTTTTTGTAGGTCTGCTAAATGAGGACATTTTAGCAGTGATTTTATATTCATTAGGAGAATGGAAAGTCACAGCAAGTCAATCATAGTCATAATGAAAATCCCAAGATATTCTTGCACATTTTTCCACAATCCCCTATATTCAGTTGGGATAAAATACAGGATCCCTAGTGACATAACAATACTATGTGTTCAGTCGCTCAACTGTATCTGACTCTATGTGATCCCGTGGACTGTAACCCACTAGGCTCCTCTGTCCACGGAATTTTACAGGAAAGAATGCTGGAGCAGGTTGCCATTTCCTACTGCAGAACATAATAATACTGTAAATAGATGTAAATGCACTTTAGCTCTCGATGTGAATGGATATTGATGGTAGAAATGTACGAGTTGATGTTCAGTAGCTTCCAAAGAACAATATCTAAATTTCTATCTACAAAAACAGGATTAAACTTCAAGCTCTTTTAACTTTTTTCATATTTCTACGAAAACTATTTCTCTAGAAATAACCAAGGAAAAACACAAGTATGTTCAAAGGGAAGAGACTCATGAGCAACACTCACAAAAAATGGAGAGTGAGGGAGTTTGTTAAGTGTGGACATGTTAGAAGATTGAACAGAGGAGTCTTTAGAAGAGAATAGAGTCAGTGATTCTAAATCTTTCTTAAACGCCTACCTACAATCCAGTTACACTTTTTGCTTCATAGGAAGCTCCAGTACTTTGGCTACCTGATGCAAAGAGCCAACCCATTGGAAAAGACCCCGATACTGGGAAAGATTGAAGGCAAAAGGAGAAGAGTGCGGCAGAGGATACGAAGGTTAGATAGTATCACCAACTCAATGGACATGAGTTTGAGCAAACTCCAGGAAATAGAGGACAGGGAAGCCTGGCATGCTGCAGTCCATCAGGTGGCAAAGAATTGGACATGACTTAGCAACTGAACACCAGCAATAATAGTTCATCCTCCAGAAGCATGCAACCCTTCCCACCAATTTTTATAGTTCTTTGTATCTGGTCCCAGTTTAAGAATAGATACAGGCATATAACAAAACCAAGGTTGTTTCCAGCACAGCCAGGAATTTTCTGTGAACAATCCCAGGCAAGTTTAACTCTCTTCATAAGAACCATAACATATTCAACTGCGCCAACCAGTTCCTCCTACTGTGGGTGAGCTCTCATGATAAAAAAGGAGGCAGAGAAAATTAAATTTTGAGCATGTTTTTTATCAAGAAGAAATATTCTCATAGGTTGTAGCTATTTCAAAGTGCTGCGTAGAACAATTACCAATAACATCTGCCTAGTAAAAGAAAACTTTTACAAAGAAGAGACACCAGTTATTAGACCCTTCTACCACTTATGCGCCATATTTTTGCAAATCAGATGAATCTTCTAGTCTTCTATGGTCCATGAGGGATTCTAAGATGCATTTCTTTGAAATAGTTAACAAATTTATTCGTTTACAAAATACAAACATGACTGCAAACAATCACAAAAGAGGGTGGTATGTTAAGTGGGAAAATGAGGATTCCTCAGACACACAATAAACACCCAATGTAAACTAATAGAAGAGGAGAGTTAGGGAGACTTTCCTTGGGGTGAATAGGAGTGTGGGATCCGAAAGGACCAGAAAGAAGGGATTGGACCCATCTTTAACTGAAGACCTTGGGAAGAGAGGACAAGTGCAGGGCGCATTCTAGGTACCAAAAGAAATGGATGCAGCATCGATGGTGGACAGAAACACGGACAAAGGGGAAAGCAGGAGCGATGGTACTTCCTATCATGGTTACCTTCCCAGTCATAGTTTTTCCAAACAGGATAGAAATGCCAAAGATGTTGTTGGGGAAATAACGGAAGACCAGATTTGGCAGAGCTAGACCTACTATCAGTTTTTTTGTTTGTTTTTTTTTTTTACAAGAATTTTGTTTTCCTCAGGGGGAAACAAATGAAGCCACTTTAAAACTTATGGCTTCTGAACCTTCCTCCCACCTTCCACCCCATCCCACCCCTCTAGAACACCAGGTTTGAGTTCTTAGCATCATACGGCAAAGAGGGAAGGGAACTATGTATGCCTATGGCTGATTCATACTGATGTATGGCCGAAACCAACACAATATTGTAAAGCAATTATCCTCCAATTAAAAGTAAATAAATTTTTTTCTTAAACTTACAGCTTCTGGAACTAACAAAAAACTGCATCTCAGGACAATCACTCCAATTGCACTGTCCAGGAGAGAGGAGGTAGTGAGTGTTAGACCAGAATGGTGGTACCTTGATAGCAGAGACAGAAACAAACAGATGGAACTGAGATGCATTTAAGAAGCAGAAGAACATGGTGAGGACGGGGCTGTGAGATTAAAGGAAGAGGGAATTAGGTTGGGGATACAGCGAGATACAGGAGACAAGAAATAGAGATACAGGATAAGAGTGGTTAATTAGGAGATTGACAATGAGAGGGAAGTCAGGTGTGCAGAGAGAAAGGAGCGTGTTGACAACGATCATATCTAAATACACTGAGTATCCTCTGAGATGTTGCCTTCAAGGACCCAGACAAGATTTCCAGGATGGACCTTAGAAGAAAGATATCAGCAGAGAGATACGATTCATGGGTTGTGCTTTGTCACTCAGTCATGTCCAACTCTTTGCAATCCCATGGATTGTAACCCGCCAGGTTCCTCTGTCCATGTAGGTTCTTCAGGCAAGAATAATGAAGTGGGTTGTCATGCCCTCCTCCAGGGGATCTTCCAGGTCCAGGGACCAAACTCAGGTCTCCCGTGTTGCAGGTGGATTCTTTATCGTCTGAGCCACCACTGATGGGTTAGATTTGATTATTTTGCTGAAAGAGCTCTTAAAAGATTGGACTCTGGATGAGGTAAAAACGTAGGCCCTTTTCAGTCATAGTTTTCCCTATTTGGAGTTGTTTTTTTCAAGTATAAGGATTGGGGTATGTGTGAGAGAGTGTGTGTGTGTGTGTGTGTGTGTGAGTGTGTTCTGACAGCCAGAAAATAAATTAAATTGCAAATTTTTTTGTAATTCTAGAGGAGTACCGTCACTTGAAATATTAAAGACAATATTGTCTAATAGGCACTTGCCTAGGACTTGCTCAACCTAAAAATAAATACAAAAAGAAATATGTAGGTTAATTACTGTACCAACCAAAATGATGTTTTCCCTTTATCGTTTCTGAGGCATCAGACTATGGGACAGCATTCATGGAAAGATTTTATCTTCTTTGTTCATTCAGACTTTTCTTCAAGATCCCAAATGCACCGTTTTAACTTTTTGCTTACTGCCATTTGCTATTGTAATACTCCTCTTCCTTTCTTTTTCCAGCCTTCCCTCACAATCTCTCTTGCTCAAAAAAAAAAAAAGNAGGCCTGGCGTGCTGCAATTCATGGGGTCCCAAAGAGTCAGACACGACTGAGCGACTGAACTGAACTGAAACTGACTATAATGCTTTTTCTGACTTGACTGTAAGGAGTATTTGGCCCTTACAAGGGCAATTCTCTTTATCTTTGTTATTTAGCAGAGCTGTGATTCCAACAGCTTCATGTGTCCCCAAAGCAGCCAAAAATACAAACAAGAGTCAGGGGCATTTCTGTCCTCTGGGTTAAAATGAATTCTAACAGATATAAGGACACTGGCCAAAAAGAGGTTCAAGTTCATAGTGTGGCTTTGCCAGCTGCCCAACAGAATGAAAGCAGAAGAGGACAGGTTGGGGCCTCTAGAGATTAGTGCTGCTGGAAAGAGAGACAGCAGGATGGTGGCTGAGACCAGGTCTCCTCCTGCTGATACCTGAAGCCTCAGGGTGTTCACAAACCCACCATCTAATACAGGCACCACAGACGACACCAGCACAAAGCAAAGCAAGCAAGAGAAAAACTCTGTTTCTACTTACACATCTGACCCAGGAGTATGAAAGACATATGATGTAGCTATATTACATGGACCCAAATTCAGACAGCATCCTAAGAGGGTAACTGCAAATGAGACAGAGGTGAGAATATATGGATGAGTAAGAATCTTCTTGAATCATGAGATGCTGGCAAGAGAATGAAGTGAGATCACTGCACAGTGTGAGTAGGCCTTGTTGGTACAGGGTACAGACTAGTCCTTGGAGGGTGGAACCTCTGCCCAGAGTTTCACACCTTGATGCAGGCACCCGTAAGAGAAAAAACATGAAATATTACACAAGGTCCACCATCATGTTAACCTGCCAGGAAAAGATAACTGTCTGACATGAAATAACACAACAGCTACAGAGTTTTGACATTCCTCTACACCTTCTGATGGTTTTACCCGGAATGAAAATGAGCAAGGTTCAAAGTATAGAAAAAAACAAGGAAAAATCTATGGCTGCCAGATGAAAAACAGACATATGGTTAAAAATGAATTTCAGATAAATAATAAATGTTTTAATAAATGTAATAATAAGTTTGTAATATGTGGGATAAAATAGGCAGCTTATATTTCTATTTGCTATATCTGGTGAGTAAAAAGGAAGTATAAACTTGTTTGCTCTTCCTGAAACCCTCTCTACTAGTTACCAAATACAATGGTCAAGCAATATGGAACAAGACAAAAATGGTACTGGTTTTCACTGCAAACAGTAAGCCAGAGGCAGCCACAGATGGATATGTTGGACAGGAAATGCAATTACTGTTTCATTATTTTTTAAATTATACCTTCCTCTTTGTTCTCCAAAACTGCCCTATTTTTGGATCTAGATTTAAATATTTAATTATTATATATATATATATATATATATATGGATTGAGATGACCAACTCAATACTTCCCTCATGATTGCA